>JAJPUD010001950.1:229166-249977 GCA_023553655.1 Myrmecobius fasciatus
TAAAACACTAGCATACAAATCTTACTACACTAGTTTTTTTTCCCTAATACAAACAAAAATGAATTATGTTAATGAGCTGTTTGTAGATAAGCCTATGAAATTAATGAATTTATTTTTTATTGGAGTAAGTTTATTTATTTTTAATATCCATTGCTTTATGAATCATGTTGGGAAAGAAAAATCAAAACAAAAGGGAAAAACGATGGGAGAGAGGGGAAAAAAAAAACAGAAAAAAGAAGTGAACATAGCATGTGTTGATTTCTATTAAGTCTTCTTAGATCTTTTTCTAAATGCAGATGGCATTTTCTGTCCAAAATCTATTGAGATTGCTTTAGATCACTGAACTGCTGAGAAGAACCAAGCCTTTCGTAGTTGATCATTACATATTCTTGCTGTTATTGTGTACAATGTATTCCTGGTTCTGCTTGTTTTGCTCAGCATCTAGCTCATGTAAATCTTTCCAGACCTTTCTAAAATCAGCTTGTTCATCATTTTTTATAGAACAATAATATTCCATTACCTTCATGTTCCACAACTTGTTCAGCCATTCCCCAATTGATAAACAACCACTCCTTTTCCAATTCTTTGCTACCACAAAAAGAGCTGCTACAAACATTTTTGCACGTGTGTGTCCTTTTCCCTCCTTTATGATTTCCTTGGGATCCAGACCCAGTAATGGCGCTGCTAGGTCAAAGGTCGAAATTAATCCAATTTCTTATATTTTCTCTAAGGTGTAGTTTCTTAAACTGAAATTCACTGCCCCAGGTGGGGTCTTATAACTGAATGTGGGGATCATGAAATTATGATTATCAGGAAATGTTTGATTTTCATACCTATTTTATATACCTATATTTCCAAGGTCATGTAAAAATTTCTCAGGTGAAAAGGGTTGGGAATGGAAAAACTTTTAAGAACTGTTCTAAACTGGGCCTAGAGTCAAAAAGACTAGAATTCAAATGCATCTGAGATAATAGCTTTGTGGTCATGGGCAAGCCACTTAAACTCAGCTTCAATTGTTGTTTTAAGGATCAAATGAGATAATATTTATAAAATGCTTAGCACAGTGCCTAGCACTTAAAAAGTACTTAATAAATAATTATTTCCTTCTTATGGATAAATAGGAAACTAAATGGAAGGAAATAGGTATATCTGAGCAGTGGAGAATGAAAACCCTTAAGATAAACTAGAATATGAATAAGGAATATACTTTTCAGTTAGTTTTTCTGTTTTCTTATCTTCCTACAATTATTTTTCCTGTTGTTGATTTAATCAGAGATTCACAACTCAATATTAGGAATCCTATTCCTAGTATCAATAGGAATTTGTGTATGATTCATGGCAAATCATTAACTTTTCTTATGATTTCATTTCCTCATCTCTAAAATAGAGATAACATAATATCAAGTTAATAGAATGCTGTTGGAAAAAGCAATAGGCTTATATTCAAAGGACTGGTGTTCCTGGCTTTGCTACTTATTACCTGCATGATCTTGGGCAAGCCATTGTCCCTATTTTCTTCATCTGTATCATGGGCAGGTTGGAGTAAACAAGTGCCTCACATGTTAGTTATTAGAAGAATAAAAACATATTTAATATTAAAAGTCTTAAAGGCAATCTTAGCAGCAGGTTCTGACAGTTTGATAGAATTAGTGGACAAAATGTTGAACATGGATCAGGAGTTCAAATCCTGCCTCTGAGGCTTCTTTACTTATATGGCTCTAGACAACTCATTTAATCCTCTGGCTGAGTTTCCTCATCAGAAAAATAGAAATAATAATAGCTCCTATTTCATAGTATTCTTATCATATGAAATAGTAAATGAAAGCAAACCTTAAATTGTTATGTAAATGCTAGCTATTAAATTATTATTTATTTTAATTTATATTAAAAATTGGTCCAAAAGGAGACATTTGGTAATCTGAGCAACCTGAAACTTCTTAAGAGATGCCCAGGAGATGAAGCATGGGTGACAGAGTGTTCATTGTTCAGTGACCAAGGAGCACTTGCCATTTTCTCAGGGGTTACCTTTCCTGATTCTTAGCTTAAAAAGGCCAAGGTCTCCTATTTCATGCAGGACTATCTCCAGTCATCTTGATCTACATCTGGTCACTGGATCCAGATGGCTTTGGAGGGGAAAGTAAGACAGGTGACCTCGAATAACTCTTGCTCACTTAAATCTAATAGGGGAGAAAAGTCATGGGATGCTTTAGCTGCAAATTAGGTAGAATGGTCCCTTGTTCATTAGGATGAAGCAACAGGGAAGGGAATAGTGCCTTTTTTTTCAATGTCATTTTCACTGAAAAATTCTGTTTCTGATATTGAACAATGTATGAGAAGTGCTTTGCAAATTAAGGCATCTATGAAGATATGACTTTGTTGTTGCTATGTTGCTATATAGAGGTGGTAGGAAATAATTAAAGCTGTTTTATGAGGCAGTCTAAGTATATTTGTTAAGTAAATATGTTCTTGACCCTATGAATAAGCCAAGTGAAGGTACGTGAAAGTTCACATATCAGAAGTGATAATTAATGATGATGATGACATATTGAATGTATTAAGAAGAATTTACAGGGAACCATTTAGTTAGCTACAATAATAGATGACTATTAGTGATCTGAATGAAGCTGTCAAACACTAATTTTACAGATGATACTAAATTGCTTTTCAGATGTTGTTGCTATTGATTGTGTGTGTTTGTGGGAGGAGGGGTTATTCTAGTATTTGTGGATTCCATTAGATTTAAGAATCATTTTTATTTAAGTGACCTGGATACTTGTGTGTATTTGTAAAGTACTTCCTTAACAGAAGCTCTATAAGGTGCAAATATTAAAAACAAACAAACAAATCCCAAGCCTCCAAGAACTTACATGACTTGATTATAGTCAATCATCTGGTGCATTTAAGGCAGAATTCTTACCCAAGTCTTTTGATTTGAGAAAGCTGGTTTTCCACATTGCTTCAAAGGAAATCAGCTCGCTCTCATCCCTCCCTCCCCATTCCCTGTTTTTCCCCCTTTGATTAAGACAACTTAAAAGTACTGAAGTTGACTGAATGGAATTTATAATGATTACAATCCTTCTTGTGCTCTATGCAGGGTTAGTGATTCTTATCTTTAGATTGACTCATTGAATAATCAACCTTTGAATTTAAACCAACCATAACAAAACTCAGCTACTCCACAAACTTAATGAATGCTTTCTTCTGGCTGCTTAAGTCTTGTCTGCTTCATGGATAATCAAATGTTTAAGATTATTTTTTTTAAATGATAATTTCAGTTACTTTTAATGTAATAGAATGTCACCAAAAAAGGCAAATTGAAAATGAGATCTATACTTTGTTTCAGTGTTTTAAACATTTACCCATACAGCTGCTCAATGGCAGTAAAAGATCACATGTTTTCCAAGCATCTGTGATGCATCAGAACTACAAAAAATTTACAATTAAAAAAAAATCACTTTAAAGTTATGAGCTTTTCTTTACTTTGAGTATTTTATTTCTAAATGTCATTGATAGTTTTGTTCTTTTGAGATTTATTTTTACTTAATACTAATTTGTAAAAAAAATCATGTAAAATCCTCATTTTTACCTTCATTGTACATTATAATTCACAATTTAATGTATTTTTTAAGAATACAAATAAAAATATCATATTAGTAGCTCCAGCAACAAAATGATTTTGAAACCAGGGTAATAAAATACAACATTCAATTTTCAATATTCAAAATCATTCTTAGTACACTACCAAGCACAAGATCTACTACAGTTAGAGGTCCTGTGGTAGAAGCTAGACTTTTATGTTTACTCTATTTATGACCTTAGTGAAGTCAATCTCAGTGAGTCTAGGTTTTCTCTCTTGTAAAATGAGGAGATTGGGCTTTATGATCTTTATGATCTTTCTAACTCAAAAACTCAAAAAGTTTATACATGCTTTAATAGGAGTGTGGAACAAGAACAAGTTCAGCAAGTATTCATTGAATATAATTAGATTGATTCATCAACTTGAAAAGATAACTACAAACAACTGATACTGTAGTAATATTTTTCAAAATTTATGAAAATTATTTAGGAAAAAAATGATCCAAAACAGCTAAGCAGTATTTCACAGGAGAGCTGCCCTAATTAATTGGTGTTTTATAGTTCTTTGAAGATTAAATATGTATGGGTATGTGATTTTTGAATTATAAAAGTACCCTTTCCTTAAATGACACTTGGGTTAGAATTATAATGGAATTTAAAATAATTTTATTTTCATTTTTAGAATTTAAGAAAGTATCACAATCCCTCATCTATTTAAGTAATAATTCTATGTGATACATTTTCCTCTGTCTATCTATCTATCTAATTTGTATGGTAAAATAATCAATAGTGTTATATCATAGAGAACTGAATTTGGAGCCAGAGGAAAATAAAAGGTTAAAAATGCCAGTTCTGCCATTTCCTACCTCCATGACTTTGAACAAAAATAAACTTCAATTTTTCTCTTCTGTTAAAATAAGGTAGTTAACTGGATAGCTAAAAATTTCTTCCAACTGTAAAGCTATAATTCTATGATTTTAAGATAATCATTTGATTGAATAGTACTGAAACAAGTTCCTAGAGACCATAAGAAGAAAGATACAAGCTCCAAAAGCCAGAATAAGTAAATCTTTGAGTAGAGTCAGGAAGACCCAAGTTCAGGTGTGGTCTCTAGATACTTATTAGCTCTGTGACCCCTGATAATTTACTTGACCCTATTTGCTGTAGTTTGCTCACCTATAAAATTAACTGGAAAAGTATTTTTGCCAGGGAAAACCCAAATAGAAGTCAGGAAGAATTGGACAGGACTGAAAGGACCGAACAACAACAATAATTTGTAGTAAAAGCCACCTAATCCAATCCAATCCTAAGAATCAACTCCCCAACATTAGAGAATTCAGCCTTCCCTTGAAGCAAGGGAGTACTCACTACTGTCAGCCTTCTCTACTTTTTTTTTAGGAATTCTAAAAATATAAAGATTTTGTTTTGGTTTGGGTTTTTAATGTGTGTTTGTTTTTTTCTGTATATCATTCCTAAAACTCTCTAAAGCTACCCATTGCTCTTGACTCTGAATCTGGATTCTGTAGAAATGCCACTGCTCTGGAAGTTAGAATAAAATTCTTCTACTGCTATTGAAATTGAGAAAAAAACTTTTCCCCACAGATTTTTTTTTAACCTATTAATTTCTATTTATTTCTGTCTTCTCTCTCAAGGGAAGATACTGTTCAATTTGGAGGGGATAAGGATAAAACACTCAGTTTGGTACCATTTGGTACTTAGTATCTACTTCCCTTATTCCACTTTTTTTCCTTATCCAACAGTCTCTAGAATTAAATTACTGCTCTAGGCACTTGAATTTCTTTTATTTTTTTTATCTTCAATTTATTTTTTGTACACATTTATTATATTTTTCTTCTCTTCCCCTATCCCTCATTGAAGAATACAATTTTTAAAACTCTCAGAATACACATATCAACAATAATATGATTCAGTCTAAAATCCTTCAAAGTTATTCTTTGTAGTATTGTTATTGTATAAATTCATTTTTAAACTTTTGTTTCTTAAAGACTGTTATCTTTTTAGTAGTTAGCAACCTTGATTAAGTACCCTATGTATTTTGAGCTAGAGTTATTTCCAAGTCAGCTTTCTAGGCCATGCCCAGTGAACCCGCAGATTTTTTCTTATCTTCACTTCCTTTCCAAAGGAACTACCTCAGCTGAGGTTTCTGATCTCTGAACTTTGTAGCTGTGGAAATACTTTGCTTTATTTCCTTATGGAACGTCCTTTACTGATCCCCACAGTGATGAGTGATTCCATGTTAAATGGGATACCTTTGTAGTGCTCAGACATTTGTAGATGCCGTTTCTGTGCTAGTTAGAAAAGCCTTTCATTTTTGTTAAGGTTATGACTTATGGATAAAGTTATACCTGTATATTGGTAAGTGTGTGTATATGTGTATGTATGTACATGTGTATGTGCACCCATGTGTATACATATATATGAAATTTTCCTGTTTCCTAAATGGTGTATTATAGACTTAGCCACCCTGAAGGGATGAGATATCTGAACTTCGCATTGATTAAAAGATGCTTTAATGCAAAATTTTGCATTAAATAGATTTTAATTACTGGAAAAATCATTAAAAATAAAGTTTTCTTTATATAGAGGCAGCTAGATGACACAGCCCCTGGAGTCAGAAGAGTCAAATCTAGTCTCAGATACTTAGTAGCTATGGGATCCTGGCCGAGTCATTTCATTCTCAGTTTCTTCAATTGTAAAATGAGTCGAAAGAAATGGCAAATCATGCCAGTATCTTTCCCAGGAAAACTCATGGAGAGATGAACATCACTGAAAAATAGCTTACCAACAGCATAACCTGTAGAATTCTGATAGAATGGGGCAGGGAGCTAATAGCAACACTTGATACTTTTAATATTTCTATGTTATATACTTTTTTGAAGGAGAGAGTAGATGGAGGACAGTTTACAAATCTGTGATTTAATTGGTTTAGAGAACTCTTGAAAGGAAATTCCCTCTTCCCATGTAGATGGGTACTTCATTGTCACCAGTGAAACAACTTATGCTTCAAATGTTCCCTAGGAGTCAGGGAAGTTACGTGATTAGTATAAGATAACAAAGCTATTATATATTGGAAGGAGAATTTGAGACCAAACCTTACTTCAAATTCTTCTCTGTCCAGTCCTCCCTATAGCTCTCATTAAAAACAAACAACTAAATGAAGATAATTAAATGTAGTGCCAGCAGCTCAGTGATAATTAAAACAGTCACAAAGAAATTTCACCATACCATGTGGCATTTCTAAATACAAAATTGAGTTTTTGCAATAGTGGAGAGAGTATTAGATTTGAATTCAGGAAGTCCTGAGATCAGGTTTTAATTCTCCAACTACTTTTGTGAACTTGAGCCAGTTAATTAATTTCCCAGACTCTGTTTATGTTTCTACATCTATAAAATAAGGAAGTAGGACAAAATGCCCTCTGAGTTCCTTTCCAGTTTTAAATCTATTATCTGATGTTTTTTGGTTGTGTTCAGCAAAATATCTTGCAAAGGAAGATAGGTGAGGGAGAAAAGATGTCTTAGGAATCTTAATGAGTGTAAAGGAATTTTGGAGAGAAGAGGCAAAGAAATGAAATGTAGCTGGAACATGTACCTTTTTTTTCCTTAATGTACTTTTTCCTTTTTTCCTTCATTCCTTTTTTTCCTTTTTTCCTTTTGCTTTAATTTAAAAAAAATTACTTTATTTGTCTTGAGAAAACTTCTATTTGAAGAACAAAGATCTCTTTAAAAAGATAGGGCGAAAGGGATAGCTAGGAGGCAGCTAAGTGGCACTTTCTGAAGTGAAGAGGATCTGGGTTCAAATATGGCCTCATACACTTAACATGTCCTAGCTGTGTGACCTTAGGCAAGTCACTTAACCTCAATTGCCTCAGCACAAACAAACAAACAAACAAAAAAGATAGGGAGAAGGACTGGAAGAATTATAGGAAGATACAATTGATAGATACTCTTAGAAAACTGTCTAGATGGAAGTAACTTAGGTAGGGAAGTTAGCTACTATGTGTCAGAAATAGGACTTGATTGAATCCATGTCTCTTTTCTAAGCCATATTCTTTCTGGTTACTTTAAAAAAATTTGTATTTTTATTTTATTATTTCCTTAAAGAATTTTTTTCAATAAGTCCACATTCTGTTCTTAGCCTAGCCATGATAGGGGCTATGTTCTATGACCACATGCAGCTTAATTTTACTGATGATATACTTCAAAATTTAACAAAATTCCCTTATACCATAGGAACTATCATTCCAACAACACTCATTAAGCAAGTTAGAATAGTCCTCTGCATACAAATCATGCCCTTTAAACTGACCCTCTACACATTCACACACACACACACACACACACACACACACACACACACACACAAAGTAGAAAAAAATATGGGGTTACAAATGTCCAATGGAAAAAAATAAAGATAATTTTGTTTTGGAGTTAATGTAAAATAAGAGGAAGAAATCAAATAAAAAGTACTATTCAGTCATTTCTAATGGAAATAGTAATTGGTGCAAATATATTGAGTTCAATAGTAGAGATAAAATAATATGTAAAACTACTTGGCAATTTTGAGTAAATGCTACATATGAAACATCTTTAATGACTTTTGAGACATAAATAGGCTACAGTCTTTTCTTTTGCATTTTACCTTTCCATTGCTACTATTCTATCTTGAACCCACATTTATTAGATTCATTAATTCACTAATATAATACTTTTATAGCAGAGTTTTTTTTAAGTGTTATATTTGCTATCTTCTTGGGGACATAAATACGAAGCTCAAAGAATATGAATATAGGTAGGACTTTGTGTTGGAATCTCTCTTTTGTGGCTGGAGTTGCTTGTTTTGTTTTGTTTTTAACAATGCTGAATAAAGAAAAGTTGTCCTGTCACTTGGACACTGGTGGATCATTAATGCGAATTCTACCAGGGCTGGCATTGAGCTGAGCCCTGGGGAGTCTTTTATAGCAGAAAATAATGAGGTGGGGAGGATAGTAAATTCACCATCATTCTTTCAGCATAACAGGATGATATGACCTGGCTTGTAGACATCTCTCTGTGGCACTGTTCCAGGAAAATAAGGTTCAGTTTGGATCCTGAACATTAGTTTGTGCTGTAATATAATAAGTTGACAGTCATCCTTGTACTATAGTATATTACAAACCAAAGTAACTTTCTTATTATCCATTTTATTATTGTTATTATTTCATAAGAGTATATTAAATTTAAATTTGATTGTTCCAGGATTAGGATAATTTTTTATGTGTTTTTCCCCCCCTCTGTTTTATCTCCTGCCTTGATGGCTAATAGTTTTCTTATAAAACTAGAGGCACTTGGGGATTTAGGAATATGCGTTTTTTACCTAGTGAGTTTACATATGGGAACTGCAGTCTCTATAGGGGGCATCCATAGGAACTTTTCTTTCCTTCCTTCCTGGTTCCCTGTTTGGATTGTCTTCCCTCCCATTGCTGACTGAGATCTCCAACTCTAGCCTCTCTTTTTCATTTCCTATCAGTGTGGCATTTTTAAAAGTTCCAGAGACAATGTTCGTGCAATTTAATCATTTTATTAATAATAAGGCTTGCACCTTTATTAATAAAAGGATTGTCATTTGATCATCTCTCTTAAACCAAAGATCCTTCAAGGTGTTAGGTTCATAGTTTATATGTTCTTGGAAGAGTAGATGTTCTTCCGAGTGGCAATTGATTCTGGTTAACAATAATTTTTTTTTTTTTTTTTTTGCTTTTTGCTGAGGCAATTGAGGTTAAGTGACTTGCCCAGAGTCACACAGCTAGGACATCTGGTTAACAATAAGAAATGAATATTACAAGGAGAAGGTGGACTGTGTAACAATGAGGTTTTTGAGGTATATGACTTGGGTCCCCCAAATCTTGGTCAAGGAGACTTCTCATTATCCCAAAAGAGACTAATTCCAAATCACAAGTCTGACAAAAAGGAGTACTCATATTTTCCTAGATCTGTCTAAGCAAACACAACAAGCAGGAATGAACCCATTAGCTCAAACTTAAAATTTCTTTTATTGTCTGATTAGATCTTGGCTAAATCTCTGCCTAAGATTTCCCACACTGGTTAATTTCTGGTTGATGAAGTAGAAAAGGGGGGGAAATCTCGGCCCTAATTCAATAATTAGTTATTAATAACAGGGAGAAATAATATCTCACATCAGTATAGGTGCAGGGTAAAATCTTTAAAGTCAAATAGGTGATGACCATTGTTGAAGGGCAGAATGTTTTTTGTTTTTTTTTTAATTCATTCATTCCTTTCATTCCCTATACCTAGTCCAGAAGACAGCTTCTTTCAAAATTACAAAGGACAGTTACTGAGTTAGGGTGTTGTTGTGAAATGTAGTTGTTACCTGGGTTGTTCTATAGACAGCCCATAATAGTAGCTTTCTAAGTAAGAAAAGATAAGAGTGTTGGTGGGATTGTGAAATGATTGATTTTGGAGAACAATCTGGGATTATGTTCGAAGAACTATTAAACTACCTATACCCTTTGACGTAGAAATATCACTACTTGGTGGTATATGATTGTGATGGAATACTATTGTGTTGAATACTATCAAAATGATAAGCTCAATGATTTTAGTAAAACATAGAAAGACTGGCATGAAATAATGAAAAGGAAAATGAGCAAAGCCAAGAGAACATTACATGCAATAACAATAATATTGTTTTATTTTGTTTTTTTGCTTTTTTTGCTGAGGCAATTGAGGTTAAGTGACTTGCCCAGGGTCACACAGCTAGGGAATGTTACGTGTCTGAGACTAGATTTGAATTCAGGTCTTCCTAACTTCAGGGCTGGTGCTCTATCCACTGTGCCACCTAGTTGCTCCAATAATATTATTTTAAGAAGAAATTTGAACTAATAAGTTATTTTGACTATTATAAGCACACAAATTAACTATAAAGGACATATAGAGAAAGGTATTATCTCTATCCAGAGACATAACTGATAAATATAACTAAGTAAAGAATAATTTTTCATATACACATGTATATGTGTATGTATATATATATATATATACATATATATATATACACACACACATATATTTGTATCTAAGGGGAAGGAAGAAGAAATTTACATAATATTTGAAAGGAATGGCAAATTGTGCATAGTAGATTTACATTTTCACATACAATCATTTTTGTATTATTTTATGGAAATGCTTGTTTTATTCCATAAATTAAAAAGAAACAATTTTTTTTAAACAAACAAATATATAAACTGGGTCTGTGATTTCCTTGTTATAGGGAATTCCTAGGTGAGGAAACTTCCTTAATCAATGCCAGTCAGCACTTCATCTATATCACGTGGGCTTAAGATGTTCCCTAAGGAGCACTCTAAGAGTTGAGCTTTCACTGGATCATAGAACCATTTTGTGTCAGTCACTGGAAAGGACTGGAACTCAAGTCTTCCTCATTCTGAGTCAATCTATCTCTCCTCTGCTCCATGCTGCCTCATACAAATGTACCTCATTCAACTGGGGAGGGAATGATTCTGATTCTTTGGGGTGCTTGGTATAGCAAATAGCAAATCAGTTTATTTTCTCATAGGAATATTTTCCTATGAAATGATTAAGATCAGTTATTGCAGTACTGTGCTTCAATTCAGATCCACTAAAAACTATATTAAGTAGCATGTGTTAAATTTTCTGAGAGTATTCATACAGACTGTGATTCTCAGATGTTGAAACTCCCTTTACTAACACATTTTCACATCTTTCCTGCAACTTAAGGCCTTAGAAAACTGCCTCAAACACCAAGAGTACAAATGCCATAAGACACACTGGTTGATTTCAAAAGATTTACATTACAATTTGGAGGAAGGGAAGTAAATATTTATATCAGATCTTTTATGTGCTAGACCCCAAGTTAAGTGCTTTATAGATATCTCATTTAATCTTTCCAACAGCTTTGGAGGAAGTACTATTAATATTCCTTTTTTATAGTTGAGGAAACTGAGGCAAAGGGATACATAACCAGAAACACATAGCTAATAAATATGTGAGCTGCATTTGAAATCAGGTCTTCCAATCTCCAAGTCCAGCCCAGCATATTATTTCCAGTGAGATCTAATTTCCTAATTGGGAGGGGGAGATGTATAAACAATTTTGAGGCAATAGGTAGTAAAAGTATAAAAGGAGCTTGGGCTACTAGAAAGAATCTAAGATTTGGAGCAAGAAGATGGGTTTGAATCCCAGCTTTCTTCTTGAGACCTAGACAAGTAATTTGATTTCCCTGAGTCTCAGTTTTATCATCTGAAAAATGAAAGAGTTGGACCTTGGATAAGTGAATTCTAAGGCTCCTTACAGCTTTACAATAGTATGAATGCTATAAACAAAGAGCTGTAAAAAATGTAAGGAAGAGAGAGAATTTAAAAGTAAGTTTCTGGACACAGTATGAATTTGGGTTTATTAAAGTCTTCATTACATCTCTGCCCAGGAGAATACAGAATTTGGTGGTGTAGGATAGGATTTGGTACCTTAGCTGTCATCCAGCCTAGTAAGGAGCAATGGCTTCCTGTCACTTAGCGCCTGGCAGAGTAAACAAACCTACAATCTTCAATTCAGTACAGATGATTTCTTATAGAAAAAATATTTATGGACTGACCTGTTAATCTAACCATTATTTATAATATTATTTTTAACTCACTTGAAGTTCAAAAGAACTGAATTAAAAATAAAAATTTATTTAGGACACAAGCTCTTCTGAATTGGAAGCCTCCTGTACTTTATAACATATACAGCAATGACTGAGTTTACTATGCTTTACTAATTGTATCATATTCATATGAATCAATCCTGCTAAGCTAAATGGAGAATTACTTTACCTTTGCTTCTTTAATATGTATGAAAAATTGATGTTTAGGTTTATAATGTAATGTTTGTGATATTGGCTGAACATTGCAGAGCAGCTTTCATGAAATACTTTTTTATTTTTTCCTGCTACATTAGGAAAATTCACTATAATTTCCTTCAGAGTAATTTTAGGCAATCTACTTCAAGTGTGTGTGTGTGTGTGTACATAATATCCTTTTACTTGAAACCAATATTAAGGATTATCATCTGAGAATTTCAAGATTAAAATATATATACAATATCTTTTTTACTTGGCATCAGTATTAAAGAACATCACCTGAGAATTTCAAGGTTAAAATATAAATACAATATCCTTTTACTTGATATCAAGGTTAAAGAGCATCACCTGAGAATTTAAAGATTAAAAAATTATATATCTATATATCTAGATATACATACATACATGCATATATATGTATATGTATATATACACACAGTGATGATGAATCGTGAAAGACTTGGTTCTTCTCAGTGGCTCAGTGATCCAAAGCAATCCCAATGGACTTTGGACAGAAAATGCCATCTGCATCCAGAAAGGATGCAGATAAGGAGACTGAATGTAAATCAACACATGCTATGTTAACTTCTTTTTCATTTTTTATCTCTCCCATGGTTTTCCCTTTTGCTCTGATTTTCTCTCCCAACCTGATTCATAAAGCAGTATGTATTAAAAAATAAATGTACTACAATTAAAACACTCACACATAAAATCCTTTTACTTGACACCAAGGTTAAAGATCATCACCTGAGAATTTCAAGTTTACTACCTTTCATACAGAATAGATTGGAGCAGATGGATGCCCCCTTTTGAGTTACTATTAGTGTTTTTTAGTGGTTGTTTAAAATTATTCTTTGTGTCATATTGAGAATTTATTCTTTAAAAGTAGTTTTGATCAACTTTGGTAACTCTGAACACCCTGTTCAGTATCTGGTATTGACCAAATTCTTGTTTGGTGCTTAAATTGATGCTTTTCTATGAATTCTCACTCATATGCAAGCTATACAACATGCAAGATTTGCAACGTTTGGGGAAGTCTGAAGGTCACAGAACAATCACTGAATCTGATGTCTTTTCTTTTTTATTTTAGAAATCTCCACCACAGGGCCCATGGGCCTGGGAAGCACGACCACCACCAGTACCACCTTGAGAATCACCACTGGCAGCCCAGGGAGGAGTACCACAACATCAGCACCAGGAAGAAGGAACCGAAGCACCAGTACCCCCTCCCCAGCAGCAGCAGCCCCAGATGAAATCACCACACACCTTCCACCTGCTTCCTCTCAGCTCCCAGCTCTGGAAGAGAGCTGTGATGCTGTGGAAGCTCGGGAAATCATGTGGTTTAAGACTCGTCAAGGGCAGATGGCAAAGCAGCCATGCCCTGCGGGGACAGTAGGTGAGTCCTTTAGAAGGACCTAATTTACCAGCCTCATATTCTCTTACTTTGGCTCAGTTGTCAAATATTCCTTTAGGCTGGTTCAGTAATGCAGATAGAGTAATTTCAAAGGATAGTTGATTAATTATTAAGTCTGATAAATTAAGTTTAACATAATATCCTGACTAAGCCATACAATCTTGTCCAAAATGCCAAAGATTAGAATTTGGTTAGCATGAGGTGCTTGAATGAATAGTTTAGGGAATAGGGATGAGAAACTTGGACAAAGCATTGCAAGATATTTTATATCTAGTTGCAAGTCACATTGGATTTATTTAAAGCTATCAAGTAAACTGTGAAAATTATTGAGAAAAGGCCCTACAAAGGACAAACATGTGTCAAAGGATAGATAAGAATTAAACAGTATTTTCCTCAGCTTTTATTTGTATGATTCATAATATTCCTCAGGGGAGCCATACATTGTGTTTTAATTTTTTTTTAAACAAGAAATGTTTTAACCTTTTCACAGTGTAACTGGACTCTAGTGAACTTTTTTCCATTTTGATCTACTGCATTTTGTTTGTATTGTTTCATCATTATTTAATCAGTAACTAATCAAACATCAGAATGGCAGTATACCATTGTTTTTACTGGGATTTATGTTCCCAGATTATAGAAATGAAACCATACTTTAGCCAAGTCCTCCTAATATTTCTTGTATCTGAAAGTGTCCATCTAAGATCTTTCCTGGATTTGTGTTATATTTAATTCCATGAAATTTTTGATACAGTAAAAGGTATTTTCAAAACTATATTATGAAGAGTCTATCTCCTCTTCCTTCTCCTCATAATTATTATTATATTGGTAGATGACAGAAATAAATCCTATTAATATAAAGTCTCTAAGTAAATAAATATCTATAGATAAGCAAACAATTATTTATGTATTATATATAATATTTTTGTTTATAGATATAAATATAATAAATAAAATAAGAATATATTTGTATATAAATATAAAATAAATATAATAAACATATATAAACAAATAAAATAAATATCTCTATATAAATAAACAAAAAACATTTGACAAAATCTACTATGTCCTCCAAAAAAAAAAAGGTGGAAATATGTGGGCCTGATGATAGTCTAATTAAAGGGAGGGATCTTAATTATCTTTGTATCTTTCCTGGTGTCTAGCACAGTAATTTGCATGTATTAGTAAGTTATTGTTAAATGAATAAGTAGATAAACGATTTCCTAACTCATTTGTATTCAGAAGTGTCTGGACAACTATAGCCAAAGAATGTTGATTATTTTGTGATATTTCTGACTATGGAAAAAAAAGAAAGAATGCAACTTTAAAGTCTGTCATCCTACAATGTATCTCTTATTCATATGAGATAAAGAAGTAGATGAAAAGTGTGATGAACTTAAATTTGGAAAGACCTGGCTTTATACCCTACTTAAGATACTGATTAACTTTCTAAACTTAAGCAAGTCACTTAACTTCTCTCAGTGTTGAGACAATAGGGATAATTGAATTATGGGGATAATGATAACTCCACTTTCATAGAGTTGCTTTGAACACCAATGAGATAATATATGTAAAGTGCATTGCAAATCTCAGAACACCATGGGCATGTAAGTTATTATTATCATTATTGTACTGATTTTAATCATTGTTATTATTAAGTTAAAAAAAAGCACACAAGATACTTTGATAGTACAACAGAAATAATTTTATTCACTGATCATTTAATTATAAAGTAAAGCTCAAAGCATGGTTATATGCCTTTGTCAAGTGATTTTGCCACTGTCATTCCCTTCTCATCTCTGCTCGATAAAATCTGAAATTTCCTTTAAAGAACAGCTCAATGTTACCACTTATGTGACCCCTTTCTTCGTCCCTGTCTCTAGCTGCTGTTGTTCTAGAACTTTTGATATTATTTTGAATTTTTTATTTTTACTCTTTTGGTATTTACTTATTTGCATTTATATATGTGCTTTGTATTTATTTACATATCCATTCTCACTCCCTACCTTATCCCTATTCCATGCAATATAATTTCCTGATAGTATCTTTTTTTTTTTAATAATAGGAGCTTAATAAATGGTCATTTAAATGAACATCTACTACAAACTCCAAAAGGAGAAATTCCTTAAAGATAGTTAAATTCTACATCTTTGTTTTTCTAGATCAATTTGGGCTGATTGACCAAGCCCTGGGAACCTAAATAAAATTAACTAGGATTATATCATTTTATGTATGTATATATAAATATATATGTATATAGATATTACTAAAGATCCATATAGGAACATCCAAATGGATAAAGAGTGTCTATTATCTAGATAATCCACTGAGGTAGTCATGAGTAAATGTATCTTAGATATTGTAGATGAAGAATGATGTGATTAGAATTGAAAGAAGGAAAGCAGCAGAAAATATTAAATTGTAAAATTATGGCATGCTTTCAATGAATCCAAGTTCCTCTTTGAAATAAAAGCCTTAAAAATCGATTATGATTGCTATTCATACATTATCCACAATTTCTGGTTATGCCAAAGTGCAATGAAGAGATGTTTGGTGTATTAATTATGCTGTGGCATATTTCTAATGATTAATCATAGACAAGAAACAGAATAAAAAGTATCATCAGTTATATGTGATTGGAAAACAAAGTAGGCTGGGCACTTAGGACAAAGACTATTAGTTGAACAGCCTGCATACTCCACTGATATCAATATCTTATTGAGTTCTACATGTAGAATATTAGTGGATATACCAACTTTGGATAATTTATTGGGCAGAATATGTTCATTCAGTACAGGAAAGAATCTACTCAAGGCTTTTGGGAAATAGAATGTGATATCTCATTAGATAATGAGTTCTCTGTCATTAAAAATGTTAAAGAAGAAATGTAATGACCATTTGTCCAGGAACACATTGAAAGGATTTGTGAAGAGCTGCAAGATTAGATTTAGGTAATTCCCTTAACTTTGGAATTCAGGATTCTGAGATTTGACAGTAAAACAAAGTATATTTTTTGTTTTCAAAAATAAATGCATAATAGTGTTCTACTTGTGGAAATTTTCAGAAAATAACTTTCCTTTCTATATTAGATCACTTTCTAAAAGGGGGAATAAATCCTTTCTTCAAAATATGAAGATCGTATTTTAAGCTTTAACTTAAACATTCAGTGCAGTGAGATAATTCAAAGCTCAAAAGCATCATTATTAATATGTAACAAAAAAGTAAGTACAAATCCACATTTCTGTTACAATTGTAGGTGTTTCTACCTTCCTTTGTTTGGCCCCTGATGGAATTTGGGATCCTCAAGGACCAGATCTCAGCAACTGTTCTTCTCCTTGGGTCAATCACATAACCCAGAAGGTAATTCTTTGTTAACATACATCATTGTGAATTACAAATGCTGAAAAAAATCAAGGAACTTTTAAAAATCAGAATAATTTTCTTCCTATTTCCCTAATTGCACATACGATTTGGTTGTATTGGGGGAATGGAGAGAGGGAGGTCTTCAATAATTAATAACCTGCCAAGAGATTTCCTGACATCTTTTTTGAGATACTTACTTTCTTTAAAGCATATGATGTTGCCTATTGACACTCTAATATCATTAACTTCAATAATGTTATGTATTATAATCTATGATTATAAATAATATCCTTTTTTTTTTTGATGAGGCTATTGGGGTTAAGTGACTTGCCCAGGGTCACACAGCAAGATAGTGTTAAGTGCCTGAGATCAAATTTGAAATCAGGTCCTACTGACTTCAGAGCTGGTACTGTACCCACTGTGCCACCTAGCTGCCCCAATTATATCCTTTTAAAGTCAGGTCAACAAACATTTATTAAGCTTTGTCAGAAAAGTATGCTCAGTACTAGAGATTAAAAAACAAAAATCAGTTCAGCTCTCAAGGAACTCACATTCTAGTGGGGAAGACAAATATAAAAACAATGAACAAATAAGGTATATCCAGACTAATTTGGAGATAATCTCAAAGGGGAGACATAAGAAAGACCTTGAAAAGCTTCTTATAAAAGGTACAATTTTATTTGAGTCTTGAAGGAAATCAGGAAGGAACAAATCCTAAAATAAGGAATATTGTAGTAATAAGGGATAGCCAATGAAAATGCATAGAATCTGAAGATGGAATGTTTTGTTCGAGGAACAGTAAGGAAGCCAGATTTTGTAGAATGTTTAGTGGGCCATAAGGTATAAAAAGACTGAGAAGGTAGAGAGGGGCCCGGTTATGATGGGCTTTAAAAGTCAAAGGATTTCATATTGTATGGTGGGGATCAATAATAATGACCACAATTTCAATAATATGCTTTCCATAGCAGTCTGAACAAGAGACATTTTCAAACTTCTAAAATAAAAGCTTCCAGTATATGTACCTTGTTGTAATACATGTATCTTGGATAGATACTGGATTTTTAAAAATATAGTTCCACTTTTGAAATTTTGTCATTTGATCAATGTTATTTAGAACCTAATTTATCAATGTTAAAAGTACATTAATGTGTAGCAATAAAATTTTGCAGACTCAATTTAACAGAGTTTATTTGGTTGCAATATGTTGAACATTTTTATTATTAATGCACTATGGAGCTTTGTGTTGATTTCATAACAAACAGAGACCAGATGTGCATTTATACCCAAACTGCTGTGGGATGAAGCCTTATTATAGCAATTTATGTGGTTTTATTCACTCCTAATATCAGGAATCCTTCTATGGAAAATTAGGCTGTAGAATTTCTGAAAGATATTTTTTTCCAAAAGAAATATTACAAATGATAGCCTTAGAAGAAATACAGTCTTGCATTTGCACTCCTCTCTACTCAATTTTAACTAGCTTTATCCTCAATGATATAATATATGGTAATCAGTAAATATTCACCCCAGTAGATCATGTAGCAAATGAGCCATAACTGTCTCTTTACCCTAAATCACAAACAAGGAGTAATAGTGAGGATTGTAGTTGCTTTCTTATATATATTGATATGTAACAGTCATGATACCTGTTGCTATTCAAAGCTGATAGATTAGATGTAACTCTGGTCCATTTTCAATACTAATTCTCCACACAGATTGTTCTTTGATTTTATTACAGTGAAACTCTGACCCCAGGGTGACTAACACTTGTGAGATATGATCACATTAATAGATCAGTAGCATATCTGGTACCATTAGCCGCTTTGCATTTTTAAAATGCTTAGCCTACGGGTTAATATGATTTCAGTCATCATTCACCTAGCAAACTGGGTGCTTTCATGCTGTTTTCTGAAAATTGACTTCCAGAAAGAAAAAAAAAATACTTAGACTTTTCCAATTAAGGAAAGGAAAGGATCACAGGACCATAGATTTAGAGCTGAAAGAAACTTTAGAGAAGAACAATTCCTTTATTTTACAACTAGGTACAGTGACTTATCTGAAGTCAATAACGGAGCCTAGAAGTTTTGTCTCTAAATTGATGCATTCTTGTTTCAAATTGCCATATAAAAATTATTGTTCTGTATTGACATCAAATAAATAATGCTGTCTTATTTTTTTCCTTGATATTTTTTTGTATATAACCTCGTAAAGGAAAAATATTATCTATAGTAAAAAAAAGGGGGGAGAAGGAAAAACAACTACTACCTTTTAATTGACAGTTTTGTTTGTTCCACAACAACACTTGTTTTCCAAATTCCCTCTAGACTTAGAAAAATATTATCTGTAGTTTAAAAAAAAAGGAGGGGGGGAACTACTACTACCCTTTTAATTAATTTGTTCCACAAATAACTTTTGGTTTTCCAAACTCCCTTTAGACCTATCCAATTTCCTCCCTATTAATTTCTTATTCCAAAAAGCATTTAATTTGGATTTTTCCTGATCAGATCAAGGATCTGTCAAATTCATAGATCAGAAATTCATAATGACTTCTAAATATAGTGAATTTCTCAGTATATCATCCCAGTCAATATATTAATTTTTTTAAACAGATTTTTAGAAATTTCAGGAATCTTAAAATACCAATCAAAAGTCTAATTATCTCATTTGACAGATGAGCAATCAAGAATAAAAAAAGAAAAAGACAAGCTCAAGTTTACAGTTATTTATGTTGTTAGCCTCTATTCTTTTTTTTTTTTTTTTTAAATTGAGAATTTCTTTCCCTTTCTCCCTCTGCCTTGACTATGGCTCCTTTGAAGACAGGCATATCAGTTAGTACTCTGTGATTGGCCCAGTACTCTCCTGATTCACTTATTCAGTGAAATACTGTCATTCTTATTCATGTTGGAATGAAGATTTGAGTCAGGTGAATGTTTAAACAATAGCAAGTGAACTGAAATGAAACTTTTGACTGATATCTGGGGACCTAACTTTTGGGGACCAATGTACATATAAATATAGGTGAAAATTTCTGTTCGTTATTTTTGAATACTGGTTAAAAGAATGAGATTATAGACAATGACAACCCATTTGAATTTGTTTTGGTTTTCATTCTTTCCTCTTCCCCCCCCATTTACTTGTGGCGCACTACTATTACAAAAACCACTACAGATTTCCTTTTGTTTTTGTGCCATGTCCCCACTGAAACTTCTCATTTCCCTTAATGATTTGTGTTCGAGCATCCTTACCAATATTGATGTTCTAACTTATTGATGTCCAAGTGTAGGGACTTTTAAATGAGGGTATTTGGATGTGAGCTTCCTTTCAAGTTAGTCTACATGTTTGACTATGAGTTCATTTATATTATATATAGGGTCAGAACATCTATTTAAAATTCCAAGGATTCATAATGTTTATTTTTCTGGTTCATTTTGTGAATTCAATGAAAGGATACACTTGAATGAAGATGTATCCATTCCGCCTTTAGTACAAGGACATGCAACCTCCTTTCCTTTCATGTCACATATACTTGTGAATTTTGAAATAGTGCTGTCATTTGAGGATTTTTTTT
>JAJPUD010001950.1:249987-293541 GCA_023553655.1 Myrmecobius fasciatus
GTTTTGGGGAAATAATTCATGTTCAATCTAGTAACCACTTACTGATTATCTACTATCAACAGAACATTGTGCTATGTGCTGAGGTAGGTAGAAAAATAACTAAGATAGGGTCCTTGACAAAAGATTTAAAATATAATAGGAAAGATACTTATAGTGCACTGTGCAAAGTTCAAAAGAGAGGAAAAAGTGTTATGAAAATTCAAAAGAATGAAAGGACAGTCTAGGTAGAGGTATCAAGTAGTTTTCCAGAGAAAGTACCATTAGCCTAGGGAAAGGCAGTAGAATCATTCAAGAACTTCCCAACTATAAGAAACAAAAGCATTTTGCTGTAGATTTAATAACTTTGGCTGAGATTGATGGTAAAATAGATGTATTCTTTCAGGGAAATGGCAGTGCTGCACTTAAGTACTTTGAATAACTCCTTAACAAATTCTTTTGGCACTCAGATTAGGATTTTTATACAATAAATGTCATGAAATGTCAAAGCTTATTTCAAAGAAAATTGTTTTTGGCTCCTGTTGAGGCTTAAATATGTAAATAATATCAATCTCTGTCATAATTAGTATGCTTAACTAAAGCTTATGGTTTTACCCCTATTTTGAAAAGATTATTTATTCAAGGACTGGTTATAACACCACTATTTAAACTAGACAGTGATTTGATAATCTATACAAAACAAAAATGTAGATTTTTTTCAATGCTTACACTTTATTAGAAATAATTTTAACAGATCTGAATAATTGAAGTTAGAAATAAAGTCTTCTTTGAACTCTTTTGGTTGAAGGATTTATATAGATGTTTCTATTACCTACCTCTCTCTCTTGTGTGTACTTCACAAATCTAATATTCAATATAAGGGAGCTGAATTTAGCCATCACTTTAATACAAGAATGCTTCTAATCAAAGCAGAATCCATGACTTCAGCTAGCAGTCATTCTTCAGAATTGAAGTAAGACAGAAAGTGACATGTTTGCTGCTTGTTTTTCTCTGCTTCGTGGACTTTTGGAATATTAGCACTAGAAGAAAGCTTATATCATTTAGTCCAGCCCTGTTAGTTTGTACATTCAGACACTGGCCTCAAGGCTAAGCAAAATTTGAGTGTATGTTTTAGACATAGGTGAGATCCTGCTTATTTACAGGGTCATTAAAAAAATCACCTGGACATCAGTATTTCACTTTTAAGCTTAATATTATTTTCTTCTTTTTATTGTTCTTTACAAAATAATTGGTTCTTCATAGGCTATGAAGGCTAGAAAAATATTAAGTATTAGAGTGTTTTTCCCCTAAGGAATTCATATATAATATCAAACTAGTTCATGTTATTGTGATTTTTCTCTAGGTTAGTTTGGATCAAGTGTTCTTATTGCTATTCCACACATTAGAATATTTAATGTGCAGAGGGAAAATAGTGATGAAGATCTAGAATTCTAAATTCCTAAATTTCATCTGAAGAATATGTAACAAATTTAGCAAGTTTATCCAACTAAAAAGCATAATAATTCTCCTGAACTTGTTCTCCTGACTTCTAGCTAGAGCAGTATAACTGTTTTATTCAATATGTCACATTGCTTTTCCATTCTTATTTGTATATTTATGAAAAATGCCTCTTTCTAATATAGATTTTATTTTTATAAGCACTTGTATTATTTAACTAACTGCTTAAACAATTATATTTAACTTTTGTTAAGGGAGTTACTACTAGTTCCCTCTTTACTATGATAATTCACAGCTGTTTATAATAAATACTTTAGGGAAACTTTCCAAATTTATATATACACAGAAATTAAATAGTAATAATTTCCAGTAATGTTTTCCATATTTCTTTGTTTTGCAAATTATTTTGCTTTTCATGGAATTTCCTGTTTAAATATAATGACAAATGATACTTATGCTAATATTCTTCAATAATATGTAAAGGAAAAGTAATACATATTTTACATATTATGAATATATATCATATCTCATGTGTAACTCTACAAAGTTATTGTCCATTTAGGTGTTATCTTAACCAGGACAATTTGGACAATTGTTCACCATGCTTTACAACCTCAAAATGTGGTGGATACTTTAGCTACTTAACTAATTTGGCTACCAAACCAGACTTCAATTATTCTAATCCTAAATGCTCCAATATTACAGTGAATCAATGGTATAATTAATGTGTACTAGTTTAGATGAACCATATCCCATACTATCTATAGCCTCTCATTCTCCTGTCAATGTTCCATTGACTTCCACATGTTCTTTTGACATTGGATAGCACCAGGATGATACACTGATCATTCTACAACTTTTGGTCAGATTAATTTGCTTTATCTACAGGACACCAAGGGCCTCACACAAAGCATTCTTATAGTTTCATGGAAATAATACTGGAATATGAGTCAGAAGACTTAAATGTCTTACTTCAGTTCTATTAATACTAGATATATGACTTTAGACAAGCTACTTAATTTCTATTTGCTTTAATTTTCTCATCTGTCAAATAAGGATAATGAGTTACACCCACCTCCTAGAACTGCTGACAGGATAAAATGAATTAAAATATATAAAGCACTTCACAAAACTTAGTATTATATAAATGCTAGTTATTATTGTCATGGCCCAATAACTAGAATACTGAGCTTAGAGACAGGAAAACTCATCTTCCTGAATTCACTTCTGGCTTCAGACACTCATTGGCTGTGTACTCTGGCTAAGTCATTTAACTGTATGATTATTTCCTCTTTTATAAAATGAACTGGAGAAGATATGGCAAACCCCTCCTGTATCTTTGTCAAGAAAATCCCAAATGGGGTCATAAAGAATCATACACAGCTGAAACAATTGAACAACAAAGCAGATGGCAAGCCACTTAAACTGTCATTGACCTAGGTGACTTTCTAATACTCTTAAAATGCACAGGAGTTGCTGATCTACAGTAATGGAAAGAGATTTCCCAATATAAGTTCTCCTAAATAAATACAATCAGAAATTGATTCCCCTTCTTTTCCACCCCATTAAAAAAAAGTATATGTATATGCATATACAGAATTTTAGATTGCTGGGGTTTTTTTTTTTATTTGATTTTTTGTTTGATTTATAGTTCAAAATCCAGATAGGAGTAGAAGCATACATATATATTATTCATGATTACCTTCTTCCAGTTTATATACTTTAGTTAGGAAAAGTCACCAAAAGAAGCCTTGGAGAAGATCATGTCCTGACATAGGTAATGATATCTTTCCACTGTTTCTTGTTTTCAAAACTGTAGCTGAAGTCTGGTGAGACAGCTGCTAACATTGCCAGGGAGCTTGCTGAGCAGACCAGAAATCAGTTGAATGCTGGGGATATCACCTACTCAGTTCGTGCAATGGATCAACTGGTAGGCTTGCTGGATGTTCAGCTTCGAAACTTGACTCCTGGTGGAAAAGACAGTGCTGCACGTAGTTTAAACAAGGTAAGCAAGATGGGATGGCGTTAAAGCAACTGAGTCTTTCCTTCTTGGCAAGTGAATAGCTTCTTCCAGTGCAGTCAGGATGTGCCTACTATTGTTAGTATGATTTGTGATTTAATATGCAGAGATTGTATTCTTTTCCTTTTGGTCAAAAAACTAAATTTTTTTTATTTTTAATTTTTTTTTATTTTTTTGCTTTTTTGCTGAGGCAATTGGGGTTAAGTGACTTGCCCAGGGTCACACAGCTAGGGAGTGTCTGAGACCAGATTTGAACTCAGGTCCTCCTGACTTCAGGGCTGGTGCTCTAACTACTGCGCCACCTAGCTGCCCCAAAACTAAATTTTTTAAAAAGAAAAAATTAGATTATTATGCTACATACTATTTAAAGATATGTCTTTTTTTTCACGAGATTGAACTATATTTGTTTTTACCTGGTATTGGAGGATTAAGTGAACATGAATAGATATGATTTAGAATTTAGCACCATTATTGATTTTATTCATTTATCTCTCCTCCTTATCTAATATTAAAGCTAATGAGCAATACAAATGACAGGTGAACATCCAGGTCATCAAAAAGCAAATAATAATAAAAGAGAGAAGAACAAAGAAGGAAAATATTCTCTAGGTTTGAAAAATTATGCATATATACATATATACACATATATAGATACATACACACATATATATATATACATGCATATATGCATGTTTTTGTTCATACTTATATATTCTATATTTACGTATCTCTATGTAGACATAGTTCTATATCTATGTAGAGATGTATATAAAATTGTGAGGGATTTTTTTTCCTTTCAGAGACATGAAGAATTTTAGATTATTTTTCATTTTTAGTATGCTACATAATGTTTGGATTTAATATTTATGAGGACTTTGCATCATTAAAATTTTTTAAAGCATGCCTAGATTTAATAGTAACACCATTATTATTTGATCATCACTCTCTAGTGGATGCCAATAAATTTATAGGTTGAAAAAGAAAGTATTCAAATTGTGTTTGTAAGGAAAGATATAAAGGCCAGTTAAATGCTAAGTATGAGAAGAAATGGAATTTTTCGAAACTACATAATCTCAAGAGGTGAATAAAAAGTCTACCTGGTAAAAGTATGTCAGATTTGCTCCCTTCAAATGCCATGTGTTCACTGAATACTATACATGAATGAGATGATAGAGGGGGAAAAATATTAGTACCAAATTTTAGTTGCTAGAAGATAGTGATAATCTTGCTTTTTAAGCAAACAAGATATTGACAATGACAGACTTAAGTCTCTACTGCAGAATTCCCAAAAGATAAATGTATTCCTTTAAAATGAAAAATGGCTAAACAGACTGGTTCTTCAACTCACTATTATTCAGTGCCATATTGAAGGAAAGGTCTCATCAAGATAGAAGGAAATCAAGATAAATTGCTCACTACAGATCAGCCAGATAATTTTATGACAAATAATGTTTGTGTTGAAAAGCTTCAGAAGACAAATATTGTTAATGTATTTGAGGTAGATCATTATTAGAGGCTATTCTCTATTGAGCATCAAGATTTTTTTTTGCTTTTAGCTTGTTTTAGTATTTTTTTTTGTGTTTTTTTTTTAATAGCCGTTCTCTTAATAGTACATCAAGCTACAAATATCCATGAAACCTGTGAATGCTGGAAATTTAATGTGTGTTATTACCCAGGCTGAGTTGATACTATTTAATGAATATTGCTGCCAGCAATTGTTATGATAATATACTAGAAGTAGTTATTCGTATTAATGTTACATATCCATAATATGACTTGTTAAAGCAATATTGCTTATCTTTATTTAAAATGATGTTGATGTCTGACAATATCAAGTAAAGCTGGCAATTAATGTCACATTCTAACTGGCTCCAGCTAATCAGCTTTCCTATTCTGGATATCAAATAACGACATAACAGGCAAATTTTCATTTGTGAAGCTTTTTTTTTTTTTGCTCTCTTTGTTTCCCATTTGGCTCTTTTCAATTGTATGATGTGGTTTGTCATACATTAATTTGCATGATGAGCTAAACAGTTGGGATCCATGAGGTTGTTCACATGCTTGCTGGCTTGCTCTCATTTCTTATGGTCTCAACCACTCCCTTAAGTAGTTGGATTTTATTAGGTTTGCAAAGTCAACTTAGTACAAATCAATTGTATTCAGCAGTGAAATTCCAGAAAGTATGGAGGTAAGAAGGGAGGCCTGCAAAATAGTGATCTGAGTCACTGATCCAAATGACAGCCCCTGTAATTTACTTGCACTCATTTTTTCTTGCTCTATGAGCAGTTAAGAATGCATGAATTAAAGTAGGAAGAAGTGCTTAGAAGACAAAAGGCATCAGAGTGGCTGCTTCTTAAAACATGATGATTTCTTCCTTCAATAACCTGGGCTTCTTAGGGAGAGAAAAAAGGATAGTTGAAGAAAAATAACTTACAAAGATTTTTGCTCTATTCTTTTGCTAGGTCAAATAGCATCTTTTATGTTTTTATTTTATTATTTTAAAGTTTATAAAATGTAAAAAGAATTATCTTTGATCTTCTATACAGAAAAATATAAAATCTCTGTGCACCCAAAATACTCCTTATCAAAAAAAATTTCTAAAGTCATGTATAATTCTCTTTTCTGGGTGGAGGGATTCAAAGGAATGATGATAAATGCATTATCAGATCAAGAAATCACAAGTTTTTCGACTTGAAATGGCTTGTCCCTTTGTATTTGTTTTCATGATGCCGTTGTCATAACTGAAAATCCATTTTGCCTCTGTAAAATTTTCATTTGTCATACACACAAAATAGATAGTTCTCATGAAGAACGGGTTACACATAGGAACTTATAGTTTGGTATAGACCTTATACGTATTCTATAGGATAAACATAAGCGTCTGAGAAAAGGACTTCAAACATTTGACATAATCTTTTTCACTTTGTCTTCATTTCTTCTCTGTAATTCACAACTAATCCTGTTATGAAATATATAACTTCAATCTACTAACAAGCACTGACTTTATTAAGTCCTACTAATATGTTGCAAGATTTCTCGACATAACTAATAGCTTGTTACTATTCAGCTTCCATCATTTTGAAAGGATTCTTGGGCTGCCATTTGCTAAGTCATTGCTATATTTTGCTGCTGCTTAGCTGTCATACTCTTCTAGAAAATAGTTCACAAATAAATTTTGTGTAGATGTGTTCTTTTAAATTTTTTCTTGGGTTCTTCTATCACTAACTTATTTTTTCTATTCTGTGTTTAACCTGCTGTCTTTATGGAATCAGCTTCAGAAAAGAGAGCGCTCTTGCAGAGCCTATGTCCAGGTACTTTCAGTGTTTTTATAAATGTGTTAAATTGTTGAATTGTCTGTGGTGTTAGTATTGTGTATTTGCAGCTGATAAAATATGTGTTAATGTGTAAAGAGTGCAACCCAATAAAGTTAGGTTTCCATTGAAGGGGAGAAATATAAAGTATATGAAAGACTCTCGATATAAACAGATTTGAGGGAGGGGGAGGAGGAAGATTGTATTTTGTAGAACAGAGGTGTCCAGAATAAAAGGAAGATACAATCAGAAATGGGAAGATTGCCAACTGTGCTGTGAGGTGAGTTGGGGTACTTATTCTAAGGCCTGAATCCTTCAGGAAGGTGGGGATGGAATCATGGATTCATTTAACAGATATTTATTGGGTAGCATCTCTTGGGAAGGCTCATAAAGTAACAAGAGAAGGTAAAAGCCATCACTTGCATAGTGCTTTAAAGTTTACAAAGAACCCTATAAAGTATTAGTTCATTTTATCCTCACAACAAACTCTGGGAGGTTGTTGCTAATAATTCCTCCTTTAATAGATCATAGGTAAAGAGACTTGCCTAGTGTCACAAAACCAATAAGTGTGTGAGACCATATTTGAAATCAACACCAGGTTCAGAGCTCTATACACTGTATAAACTGGCTACCCAAATAAATACAGATCAAGACCACATATTCTATGATGCTCTTCTAAATCTGATTTGGGTAGTATTTGAATTCTTTTTTCCCCAAAAAACTTCTTATCTCTCTTAATTATAAAGCACTGATCTTGCTATGAGTAGAAATGATGATGTGTCTGCATCATTCATATGTGTGTATGGCGCTATATATACATATATCACTGTCATTTTGTGAAGGAAATGGGAAATCCAGATAGTAATAAAATGGTTACACTATAAATTATCCTCAGAAAATGCTAACTGCATAATTCCCATAAAGGCGCCTTTATCTTATTTTCTTTAAATTTTCCCCAGATGCTTCTGTCTTTTCAAATTTCTTATGTATTTACTTGGCCCTTGGTGCTATATAATTTCAGCTGTAAAGACTAGAGAACCATTCAATTTTATTCAGTATTGATAGAATATTAACATACTTTTCCTTTTATGGTGTGGACATATTTTACTTTTTAATGTGAAAGAAAAACATTAAAATGTCAACCTTCTTATTTCTCTTTCAACCTCTCTGTCTTTTCCTTTCTTTTTCTTTCTTTCTAAAGCTATCCAATCCTCAGATCTGAAATCTTTAAACAAGGAAGTTATGAAACATATAGAAAAGGGAAAATAAATGACATTGAAATATTTGTAGGACAAGTTAAAGACTTAGGAGAAATACCAGGTTTTGATCATGGAAAATTGTCAGGTCATTTGGTTATTAACTTGTTTTTTGCAATTTTTACTTAATATATTTTTGGTGGTATTTACCATTAATATGTTTTGATATATGTAAGATATGATTTATTTTTTATGATATATGAATTGAAGGCATCTTGAGTAATTAATCTTTCAGTATTTAAAGTTATGAAGTTCATGATAATTCAAACATAAGTTTACTAGCTGCTTTTCTGGTGCTATAATTGATTGTAAACAAAAATTTCTGACAAAATTGTATAATTTTGGTGAAAAGGAAATATTGTGTTTACTAATAGATAGTGTGTTTTTTTACATTTATCATTGAATTAAAATTTCATAAAAATACAGAATTAATGATATTTTAGAGATTTCACTTCTTAAAACAATGAAATCTAAGTTATAAAATATTTTAGCTCATGTTATTTGATACTCTGAACTAATCTATGAATTAAACATGAAATTAACCTTTATTATATGATAAAGGATATACATATACTATTTTTAATTAAAGTATAAAATTAAGACTTGTTTCAATAAAAGGTGATGACAAGCAGTGACAGAAGTTTATTTTTGGCTAGATTTTTGTCATTAAAATATGTGATATTCAAGAAATCAATATCAAATTTTTAAATTGTCTAGAATTATTGTTTAAGCTATCTTATTCCTACAATCTGAAGTCAGAAATACTCTTCCTAAATTCAAATTTGGCCTTACCAGCTGTGTGATTCTAGGCAGAGTGCGTAACCTTTTGCTTCAGTTTCCTCATCTCTAAAATCATTTACATATGGAAAAAGCAAATCACTCCAGTATCTTTTCAAAGAAAAGCCCAAATAAGGTCACAAAGAGTCAAACACAAGTAAAAAATTACTGAACAACAATAACACTATTACAGTCTAGCTTTTCTTAATATCACTGTTTCAGAGAAAATAAATGGAGGTGAAAACCAAATTAGTTAATGCCAGCATTATTCAAGATGATAAATGTGGTTCTGCCTTGTAGCATTTTTTGAGAGAACAGAAACTGATTGATATATGACATAATTAAATATTATTAACACGGCTTGAGCACATTCCCTGTAGTGACTCATTACAGAAAAGGACTTTTACACGAGAGAATACAAAGGGACCTTATATAGTTAAACCTATTGAAAAGCTAACACATGATGTTGATGGAAAAGTCACCTTTTGTCTTTAAGATGACTCACAAGCATGTTATCCTGTGTAGGTCTGAGGAAAAGGTGTTTAGGAATTCATGGGTTTCTCACATGATTGAATGTTTTTGTTACAGGGTGGGAAATATATTATTCTACCAAAGCCAATTGACCCATAAGAGAATTTTAAAATCATTCAAGAGAAACAAGAAAATCAGCAATGTAACTTAGTTGTGAAGGGTTTCCTCCTCCACCACGGTTTTTGGTATTTTAAGATATAGAAAAGTAAAAGGTTAAGACATGTTTTTTTAAACAATTCAACACTCAGAATTAAATTACATAAATACATAAATATTTTAAATATTCTATTCAAAAGATTCTAAATACTCAATTCAAAAATATTCTTATTGTATGGAGAACACTAGACTGCATGCTAGGGATATCTTTATGAGCCATTTAAAATAAGTATAATTTAAATGCTATGGGTTCCTTTGTCACTCCTAATATCCATACACTTCTTGTCAATGTCTTTGCATAAGTTCTCCATTCAAGGCTTCCTCAAGTTCTTTTAGTATCTTTTAGATATAGGGGTAACATTCAGACTGCCTGTTTGATATACCACACTCCAACTCAATGGAGAGCTCATCTACTTATTTTAGTGCTCTTTATAACTTTTATGCCATTTACACAAAAGACATCTTTGGTACTATTTAATACTTGACTTAAGTCTATCATTTGCCCTTTTATAGAGCTTTAGGACACCTATAAAAGAGTCAAATGTGATAGAGTGGAAATAAGACTATGTACTCAGAGGACCTAAAGTCTTAATACTTATATGAACTTAATAAAGGTACTTCACTGCTCCAGGAATCAATTTCCACATATACAAACAAGTCTTCATTAAGTGTCTAGTATGCGTCTGCCTAACAGCATTTTCCATTTACCATTTGTGGTACTACTAGGCTAAAATAGTCCTTCCTTTAATAGGAACATAATATATACTAAAGGAGAAAATTATGTATATGTATTTAGGATTAGGCAAAACAGGTACAGAGTAGTCTGAGGAAGTACTAGCTGCTGGGGGAACCAAGAAAGACTTCATTTGGTAAGGGATACATGATCTAAGCCCCTGAGTATGGCAGGTATTCTTTAGAGGCAGAAGGTGGGAGAAATAGAAGTAATATCCATTACAGGTGGGAAAGGCAGTTAGTGCAAAAGAATGGGAGATAAAGTGTTATTTGTAAAGAAAAGCAGAATGTCATTTTAGTAAGGTCATAAAATGCATGAAAAGGAATAATGTTTAACAGGACAGGAAGAAGGCCTGTTGTTGAGAGATTTACATGCTATGTAGAGGATTTATAATTCATCCCAAAGGTAAGAGAGAACCACTGGGGTTTATTGACTGGGGAAGAAGACCAGGTCAAAGGTCTGCATTAAAACATTCCCTTTGGTAGCTATATAGAAGATGACTTGGGTGAGAAGAAACTTTGAGAGAGAACAATTAAAAATCTATTTTTATAGTTTAGACAAGAAGTGATAAGGGAATCAGTGCAATAGCTTTGTGAAGGGAAAGAAGGAGGTTTATAAGAAAGATGTGGAGAGAGGCAAAAATGACAGTTATTATAAGTAAATGTGTAGAATGAGTGTAATTTAGGAGTCAAAGATAATACTAAAAAAGTACACCTGGATAACTAGAAGAATAATAGTAGTTTTGACAAAAGTAGAGTTGTTTAGGAGGATGGTTGTTTAGGGGGAAGCATAATAATCTCTGGTACATGTTGAATTTGAGATACCTGCATGGCATCCAGTTCTAAATAGCAATAAAGAGTTGGCAATGTGGGGCTGTAACCCAAGAGGGAGGCTAGAGCTAGACTCTGGGTCTGGGTATCAACTCCCTGGAGATGATCATTATGCTCATGGGATTTGATAAGGAGGCCAAGTAAAAGTGTAGATAGATCATAAAAATGCATCAGACTAAGTAATTTCTAGTGCCCCTTTTCTTCTAAAACCAATCATCTTGTTATTATTTGGATTGATTCATCACAGGCTGTGACATCTTGACCCAAAATAATATAATCTTGCTAGGAAAATTGTGGTAAAATATATAATATACAAATAGTAATTACATATGCATATATACATATTTTTATGTTTGTGTACACACATATACTGATAGACTAATTTAATAAAGAGCCAATCTATCTATTTGTCTTAATCTGGATAACAGCTACTTTAGTTTTTAGTTTGGATAGTGAAATCAATGACTTTTAAATTACAGAGGATTTCAATGAAGAAATTTTATAGCACTATTCAGTTCACTGTATTTAATATGATGTAATCTATGGATAGTTGCATTTAGAAAATCTTACTATCAACAAGTAACCATTCTATTTGGATTTCACAAAAAATTTTTCAGTGATACTAGTGAATGCATTATATAAGCATGTATCCCTATTTTTTGATGTTTGATGTTAGTACTCAGAGGACCATAGAATAATTTTCCCTCATAATTGTATTTATAATAGAATATTTACCTAGGCTTGACACATTCAAAGAGAGATTATGAACTGACATTCTTTCTTTGTGTGTGTGTGTGTGTGTGTGTGAAAAAAAATCAACAAAATATGGTTTCATATATTATCTCAGCTTCTCAGTCAATTGTCTTTGAATATCTGGTCCAGCTTAGGAGATTGTTTATGAAAGTCTGCATTTCCCCTTTTGTATTTTAATAAAGTATACCCTGAATTCATAAATAGATCTTTCTCATGCAAATTTTATTGAAATGAAAAAGCTCATGGGTTTTTAGTTACTAATGTCTTCTCTTCTTACTCATACACAAGTATCATTTGTTATCTTTTATGTCCTTTTGAAATCTTTCCTTTTTTGACATATTTAAAAAAAAATCCGTGATAAGTACTGTTAAAACTGTCACCTTCGACATGGATTTCTTTCATATGTATTTAGAATGATTCATTTATTCTTTTTAAGTATCATTACCCTTCATATTTGATATTGTGATGTTATAAATTATGTGAAAATTGGTTCTAATGTTATTACTGATCAGAATAGAAATACTGATATAGTGGTACTATTGCAAAATCTGCTTTAAATTATTCTCTGTACATGTAAAAATATAAATATTTTATAGCCAGGAAATCCTGCAAGGTTGTTTTCTCTTTTACTTATTTTTACTATTTGTGAATTGCTGTCATGATCTTCCTTTATCCTCCACTCCAATGCTTTGTTAAAGAGATTATACTTTAATTTTTTGTTTCTCTTATTTCCCATGACTTTCTACTTGGCCAAGAGGTAATGTAGTGATTATAGTCATCATACCATATGACAGTTCATTTCTTGAATTTCTCTATGAAATGACAATAATGTAAAGGTTTTTGTTGTTGTTTTTTTAACTTGCCTATTTCCCATTTTTCTTAGTCAACAGTTTAAATAGGCTAGGCTACGTTTGCCATAATTATATATAGTATCTTCTTTGCATTTATTCTAGCCTCTTATATCTCACTCCCTAATACATGTTTTTTTTTGACACAATGACATTGGCTTCCTGACTGTTCTATAAGCTAGATGCTCCATCTTTTGATTCTGATCATTCTCTCTGGCTGTCCCTCATTCCTGGAATATTCAGTCTCCTCCACTACAACCATCTTAGCTTCTTTTAGGTCCTAACTAAAATCTTCCTTCTAACAGAAGGCTTTCTCAATCCCTCTTAAGACCAGCACCTTCCTCCAGTTAAATATTTCCTAAGTAAAAAATATTAAATATTCCTCTCCATAAATATTTCCTAAATATTTCTTTGTATATAGCTTTTTTTGTATATAATTTTGCATATTATCTCCCCCATCAGATTGTAACCTAATTCTTAAAGGCCAGGGCAGCATTTTGCTCTTTTTGCATACTCAGCAATTAGCACAGTTCCTAGCACACAGTAAGTGCTTAATAAATGGGTTTTTTTTGACAGATGATAGATTTAAGATGCAAACCATACATTTTTGAAATTACTAATGTGGGAATCAACAAGAAAAAGTTTTTGATTTGGTCTAGCAAAATCTCTCCTTAAAAACCTCCTCCAACATTTTCCATTCATATATCAAAATTGTGATGTTATCCTGTAAAGCAAGAACAGAGAGAACTTTGATGAGTGACTGCTTATAAATATATATTGAGCAATTATAATTATCAATGTGAGAGATATATACTTGTTATAGAATACTCTCATAGAAGATGTGAACCACGCAGAGTTTAATTAGAAGTGATTAAAGTAAATGGTGAGATCTTCCATATTTTCCCATTTTCAGGTGATACTGTCATGATTTTTGTCAACCCCCTAAAAGCACTAAATAGCAGTTAGAGATGAGAAATGAAAAAATGATATTTATTCCCTCAAAAAAAACTTACCCACCAAAAAACCACAGTGTCTAAACAATGACAAACAATTGGATATACAAATCTTAGAGGTAGTCCATCAGATAGATGTTACATATAGAAAACTGGACTGAACATAAAATCAAAGAACTAGACACAAATTTAATTACAAGGAAGAGAAGCACTTTTGGGAAATTATACAGTGTTTTTAGGGAATGACCTCGAGTTTCTCCCTGAAGTAAAGATGTATCTCTTAAAAATAATAATAAATTTTTTATTGATGACTTTAAAAAAATTCTAGTTAATAACACTGTACTTGCTAAAAATGAAGCTTCCTTTATAATAAAAAGCAGTTAAGCAAAAGCAAAGGCTACATTGACTATATGATGGTATAGAGAATATTCTGTCCCTAAAGTACTCTGCCTTTGTGCTAAGAGGAGAAAGATATGTTTCTGTTATCTTCAGGACCAAGAATGATTATTTCAATTAATCCTTTTAGTTTTCATTTAGGTTATTATAGTACTTTTATATTTTACTCTGTTTCTGTTTACTTCACACACTTCTCATGTTGCTACATTTCTTATGTTTTTCTGACTTGCCTATATTTGGCATTTCTTACTGTACAATATTTCCTTACATTTATATATTGTGATTTGTTCAAAATTCCCCAACTGATGGGTAACAAATTTGGTTCCATTCCTTTTTAATACATAAAATAATGCTATGAATATTTAAGACCATATTTATTTTTGACTACCAGTGTTCTTCCAATGATATCATATGGCTGTGAATGTTGGAATACCATTTTAGGATGAATTAAATCATAATAGGACAGCTAGGTGATATGGTAAATAAAATGTTGGTCCTGGAATCAGGAGGGCCTGAGCTTGATTCTAGCCTTAGCCACTTACTAGCTGGACAAGTCACTTAATCCAGTATACCTCTATTCCATATCTGTAAAATGTGTTGGAGAAGGAAATGGCAAACTGCTGCAGTATCTTTGTCAAGAAAATCCTAAATGGAATCACGGAAAGTCAGAATGAAATAACACTAACAACAAAGGGGAAGCTAGGTGGCTCCTTGGATAGAGCACCAGCCCTGAAGTCAGGAGGACCTGAGTTCAAATTTGATCTCAGACACTTAACACTTCCTGGCCCTGTGACCCTGGGCAAGTCACTTAACCTCCATTGCCTCAGCAAGAATAAATAAAATAAAATAACAACAAGGTCACAAGTCACCCAAAAGACAACAAAGAAAAGAATGTTGGATGTGAGGAAGTAGCAGTAGTTAATAAAAAAAAATAAGTATACACAAGTGACATGATGTATGCCAGCCAAATGATTTATAACTAGGAATGGAAGCTGATAATTTCTGTGGTGAAGATTGAGGGATAATCAATGAGAAGCTCACATAATTCACCGGGATGTAAGCTAGAACAAAAGACCTAGAGAAAGCCCATAGCAAGTTACTTGGAGCTCCTACATGAACTTTTTCAGAACAAGAGTTCCACCAGATCACAAGATAAGATTAGGTAGTGATCTGTACAATTGAGGGCCCACATTGATGAGATCCCAATCCATTGAAGCATATCTGGTAGTAAGTCATCTAAAACATTTCCCAGTCATTGGTATCTTTTTTGGTTGGAATTATCAAGAACCACTGACAACTTAACAACTTCAAAAGTATGGAGTTTTCATAGCAAGGTTTTTTTTTTTTAATTTTTTGGTTATCAGCTGCTTCCTTTGTCCTCTAAATCTGAGAGGCAGTATATATGCTCCCTGGAGAAACAGAACACTGGTGAGAACATTGCATAATGAGATAGATAAGTAGAAGTTCCCATATTAACATATACTTATTGAGTCATCCTTTGGAACCTGCTGTCACTTGAATAGTCTGGTAGAGAGGCAATCAAACATAAGGTACATAGAATAAAACAGAAATGTAACAGGTGAATTAACATTTTCTCTTATCTTTTTTCTCCTATACTTTTCTCCTTTCTAACTCTTCCTCCCCCTTTCTCTCTCTCTCCCTCTTTTCCCTTCTCATCATCTTTTACAGGAGTTATTTTTTCAGTTTTAAAGTTTTCAACATCACTTATTTTTCCTTTGATTACCTGATCCTATTTATTTGCCAGTACACTGAAAACACATGTATTAGGCTATTTTATAAAAATCATATGCCTTATGTCAAAGTATTCTAAGGCAGTTTAAGATTGAAAGTCATTAAATCTATTGATTAATAAAAAATGCATAATATTCCTCCCCAGATGATACAGATACTGAGAGTTTGTGTGCGTGATATAAACATTTCTGCCTATTTCCTTTCTTTTTTGTAGTATTACTTTCCTGTGAACCAAAGGAGCTACTTGCATCTTCATGACAGAGTGCAAATTGAATTAGGCCAGTTTTCCTTGCTTGCTTGTGGTACATATGACAAGAAAGATTCTAACCTCCATTTATACTGCTAGGAAGAAATTAATGAGGATTCTCAAGTTCCTTGTTTGGTCACTTAATTGGCTGTATGACAAAGAACTCCGTGGTGCATGTCAAACAACTTTTGAGTCTTCTAATGATTTGTGCTTTGCTTGACTTCTGATACTATTTTGTGTGGCCTGTCAGGCTGGATATCCTTGTTAAAGTGGCTGGAATAAATTGGCTAGCAGTGTGCATACAATGTAGTATATTAACTATAGCAACAGGGAGTACTTTTAGCAGCTCTTTCAAGAGATTTAGATGTTTGCCCATAAGCATCAAAGCCAACCCAAACTTTCATTTAATATAATTAAAAGGACATCTGAAAGTAGTTTGATTCACAGTGGGTTTTTGTGATTGGTAACCCTTTGTTAAAACTCTGTGAACTTAATATATTTCACAGCTTGATAAACCTACACTTGATTTGTGGCAGTACGAGAGAAAATATAAATCTGCACCCTGCATGTTTCTGCTGCTCCGTACCCTATTGTTAAAAGCAAAGGGGAATCAAAGAAAGTCACTCCAATTCACCATAGCAAAGTAGTTTTCTTTTGGTAAAGAATACTAATAATTTATTTGTGAAGGTTCACCCTGTGTATGGTTTTAAATAGCCATAGTTGTCCTGAGATATATAGAAACCATGTGTATTGTTAAACAGGGTGTGTTTATATACCAACTCACAGAGGTGTATGATATTGTGTTATTGAGACACCTAAATCATTTCATAAATCTGACTTCTTCAGGAGATCTGTAGCGGGCTCAACTATAGATGCAGGCTAGTGAAAAGAATATTGCATTTGATAATTCCTCAGCATTCCCTCTGCAAGTAGCTCAGGTAGTGAATCCCATTTTCATCATTTTGATCTGCTTTTGAGTAATTAACCAAATGGTCCACTTACCCTTTATTCACATGTTGCTGACAGAAGTTTTCAAGGAATTGATTGAAATAGAAGTTCAATAACTGTGATTCTATGACCATTTTCTATTTGGTTCTATTTTTTTTTAAATTTTTCTTAGATATATTTGAATCATGATTTATTATTTTTTCCTAAGACATTCTTTTTAAATTTATTTTTTATTGTAGTAAGTTTGTATTTAATACACATTGCTTTATGAATCATGTTGGGAGAGAAAAATAAGTGAAAGGAAAAACGATGGGAGACATTAAAAAAGAAAAAAGAAGTGAACATAGCTTGTGTTGATTTACATTCAGGCCCCTTAAGTTTTCTCAGAATGCAGATAGTATTTTCTGCCCAAAGTCTATTGGGATTGCTTTGGATCACTGGAACCCTGAGAAGAAGAGTCTTTCATAGTTGATCATCACACATCCTTGTTGTTACTGTGTACAATGTATTCCTGGTTCTGCTTGTTTCACTCAGTATCAGTTCATGCAAATCTTTCCAGGCCTTTTTATAATCAGCTTCTTCATCATTTTTTATAGAACAGTAATGTTCCATTACCTTCATGATCCACAGCTTGTTCAGCCATTCCCCAATTGATGGGCATCCACTCCTTTTCCAATTCTTTGTACCACAAAAAGATCTACTACAAACATTTTTGCTCATATGGGCCCTTTTCTCTCCTTTATGATTTCCTTGGGATACAAACCCAATAATGGCCCTGCTAGGTCAAAAGTTATGCACACTTTTATAACCCTTGGGCATAGTTCCAAATTTTTCTCCATAATGGTTGAGTCATTTCACAATGCCATATTAGGTTCTATTTGTATTTGCCACAAAACTATGCTCCTTAAGAAGCTTATATCTCACTTATTTAGAATATCCTTCAGGCTTTTTGTATAATGGGCAGTTCATAGACTATTTCTTTCTTGTTTTTACCAAATTTTAGTTTTAGAATTTAGAGTTAATTCTCAAATTTAAAATTTTCAAATCAAATCACATTTGACTTTTAGGATTATAAGAAAGGGACTTCAGAGGTCTTTGAGTTTGTCTTTTAGAGCTGAATAAACTAAGGCTCAGAGACAATTGCCCAGTGTCATATAAGTAGAAAATGTTATAACTATTTTACCCAGATTTCCTCTGAATTGGAATCTAGCACTCTGAACCATGATTTCTAATATTAAGTAAACACTAATACTGGTCAGTTCTTTATGCAGACTTTACCTTTTGAAAGTTTGGGAAAATCTGGCAGGAAAAATAATGGAAACTGTTCTCATTTTTCATTAATTTATTCCTTGATCCAGTCATTCATTCATTAATTTATTCATTTATCTATCTGTTTGTTTGTTTATTTAATGTAAGCAAGCCTAAGAAAGATGGATACCTTGTCACTGATGTGTTTTATTCACAATATCCATCATGGATATTATGCAAATTTATATTGGTGTTTTCTCATGAGAGAGGCCCTTTTGTTCAGGAAAACATAATTCCCTTCCTTCTCCTTATCCAGTAATCCACATTCTCCTACTGATATACTTGTGATGTCAGGCATCTCAAGAGAATTCCCTAGTCTTGAGGAAAGGGATCTCCTGAGATTAATATGTGGGAATTCATGGGCAGGAGTTCCCTAAAACAGTTGAAAATGGATGGGTTCTAAGAGTATCACATTGATGAAATCACAGATTCATGTAGTGACCTTACTCTTTAGAAACATAACTAGTTATATAGCAGGATCAAAGATTTGAAACTGTCAAAAATGTCATAAATTTAGTACTTGAACTATGATCAAGACCAAAAAAATAAAAACCCAACCACCATCTATATTTAAAAGAGTAAATTGCATGTAACTTTGTCATTTGTTGGTACTGTGAGGTAAGAATTATCTGATAACTAGAGAAGTAATTAATTTACTCATGAAATCCACTCAGAAGAGAGATTTTAATTGTTTTGCATAACTGTCAGTTCCCTTTTCTTATTTAACAATAGCTAAACAAATAATGTCCTCATCTATTTTTGATCAATTTAGCATAAGCCAACTAGGCTACTTTGACTTTAACTTTTAAGCAGAGATTACAATGTTCATTTCATATCAGTGATATTCTAAAGAGACTACTATAAATATATCCCAGCTAGGCTAAATCATTTCATTCTTGGGTTATATTTTTGACACATGTAGATTCAAGCTTTAAAGACATTCCCTTGACAAAGGGAATCAACCAGTTTGAACATGTTAACTGTTCGTTTTGTTGTTGTTATCAAAAAGAAATTCTTGAGTTTAAAGCAAGTTAAGGTGTTAAAAAATAATGAAATTGAATGTTTTTGCCTTTTGACTTCCAAATTACATTTCTATATGAGGTAACTAAGGATTTCACTTGTTTTTCAGCAGCTGCTCCCCAGTAATATATATGAATTGGTATTTTCAATATTCTTCGGAGTCAACTAGTTCCATGAAAGGCCAGAGTCCATTACTGTCTAATGGTGATTGTGGAATTATTAATAGTTTTCAAGCATATTTGCTAGAAATTATCCAGTATTGTGAATAATAATGGACTAGGGTATGATAGGCTTATATCATTTAAATAGTTAGACTTTATAAGAATAATTGAATCCTACCTAGAAAATTACATCATAACCTGGAAAAAAAACATCAGTACTGTTACCCAACTGACATCAATGTCCTTTTTTTCCTTTAAAGAACTCTTAAATTAGTAAAGACTAATCAGACCATATTGTTTAAGTAAATTACTTACTTGAATCCAAGAGAATTGTTTTCTTAAAATTGTGACAGAAATAAATAGGGTAGTTAAATTCACTATCAATTATGGTAACAAAATTGTTAAGATATTAAAATTTCATTTCTTATTATTCTTATTATTTTTTCTCATTTCAAACTTGACCATCATTAACAAATGATTTTTTTTGTATAAAAGAGAATTTTATAATTACTTCTTCTGTCAAAACATTTAATAAATTCAGTATGTTAATTCCAAAGCTATTTGCTTTCCTCTCAAATTCTTATCTTCAGTTCCTTTAAGAATGATTCTTTAATCCTTTTTTCAATCTTTTTAAATTTTTTAACATTATTATCACTACTTTCTCTCTTTACCAAAGAAAACCTTCTTTGTAGCAAATGCAATCAAAGTAAATCTAAATGTATGTCTCATTCTAAACATTTTCAATTTTATATATGAGTTCATGTAATTTTTTATTGTTATTATTGTAAAACTTTTATATTTCCCTTAATCTTTTATGTATTTTGCTCTGATTGCCCTCCACCATCCCCTCTCTCTATTTAGAGAAGATGGTAAGAACAAAGAATGAATGTGAACAACACTTAGAATCTATAATTAAAGTAATCTTCCTTGACTTTACTGAACTTTCTTCCTCTGTATCTTAATAATTCTTATTTTTTTTTCTTTCCTTCTAAATCCTTTCTTTACATTCTGTCATCTGAAATGGAAATTTGGCTACTTACCTTCCTCAACTTTATATTCTTTCTTAAGCACATCTCTTAAATTTTCTTGTTGAATTAAATGTATTACTATTCCAAAATTGTGTGTGTGTGTGTGTGTGTGTGTGTGTGTGTGTGTGTGTGTGTGTGAGAGAGAGAGAGAGAGAGAGAGAGAGAGAGAGAGAGATACACAGACGGACACACAGAAAGAGACAGAGACAGGATCCTACTTTGGTTCAGAAGAGAAAAGTGCATGAGTCATTCTTTCCTTCATTTTTTCATCTAGGTCTATATTAGGGAGAATAATGAATCTCTTGAAATGGTCACAGTAGTCAGGTTCATGTTGATATTTCCAATGGTAGAATATTTTATATAAGAATACTTTTGAATGGTACAAATTTGAATGCATGACCATTTCAGAGAATTCATCATTCCTACTATATAAAACATTGTTAAATTCTTCTCCTGTAGCCAACTATGAGAAGTAGTCAGCTCCAATCTCATCTTTACTTCTTCTGTAATGTACTCTTTTTTCTTTCCTTTCTCAGAGGTCATAAAAATATCAACCCCAATCTCACCCTGGTTCCCTTCTTGTTTTGTATAATTACATCTGTGATCTTTGAGTCATCACATATTACGGAACTCTTGCCTCTTTTAAAAATTCAAAAATCTAAGACTGATAATCATTTAGTCCTTGTTTATTATTCAGATGTATCTGTCTTAGTTTTTCTTAACTCCTATGTTTGCACTTAAATTTCTACTCATTCTTGTCATCAGGAACAGCTGGGAATTCCCTATTCTATTAAAAATGCATTACATAGTCTAGAAAGATGTTATTCTTTATTATGAACTTTTATATTTTGGCTTTTGGAATATCATATCCCAGTGAGTTCTTCCAACTGTAATAAGTATCAGAATTAGTGAGAGTGACTGTACTTCCTTGATACTTAAATTGTCTTTCTGCTTGAAGCATTTTTTTTCCTGAGGAAGAAAGAAATGCTCTGGAGTTGACTTCCAATATTACTGGAAATTTTCATATTTTTGGAACTTTCATTTTGAGTTTCTTTCAGAAAGTGACTGGATTCTTTCTGCTTTTACTTTGTTTTCTTGCTCTAATAAGTCTATACTACTCATTTCCAGAATCCAGTAAGGTTTTCTACTTTCTACTATTTATTATTTATTCTTCCAGTTCTTTCCTTTAATCCTTTTAAATTCATTATATATAATATGCACATATATCTCCTTTATTTTTTCAGAGACTTTTTTAGTATCTAGTATTAAAATATTTTTTTTCTTCACCTTCCAAATCTCTGCTTGTAGTTGTTATAGAATCTTTTTTCTAGATTTATCTCTTGAGTGTCTTTTGACCCATTATATTTCTTCATAGAGTTTTTTGTTGTCTTCTATCTCTATCACTATATTTACTTCCTTATTTCGTAGATTGTGCCATGTTCAAGCTCCACTCTCTCTCTTTTGTAGTTTTCATTGAATTGGTTAGATCCTTTACCTCAATTTCTTGGATTTTTGTATGTTCTTTTAGTTTTATTTATTTTTCTGCATTTGTTCATACAAATCTTCCAACATTTCTCTGGTTTCTTTATATTTGTCATTTATTACTTCAATGGTAGCAATGTATTAAATGTTATGCACTAATCAGATGCTTCTTAAAATTATTCTCCAATCCATAGGTATCCAGTTTATTTCCAGTTATTTTTCTACCTCAGTTTGATGTTATTTATATATTTGACCTTTGTTTCTCTATTTATTCTCTGTAAAGTACATATGTAATCATGGGATTTGTCAAATGATAGAAACTGTTTAGTAACTTTTTCTTATATATTGTACTTAGAGATTTCATTATTCTTACAGTTTTAAAATACCTGTTTACATATGAATTCATAGTCTTTGTCTCCAAGTATAACTTTTCTCACAAACTCCAATCCTGCCCACCAAACAATTTTCTGGACATATCTATCTTGATTTCTTATTTCAAATACATATTTCAAACACATCTAAAACCGATCTTTTTATATTTCTCCACTAACCAGTTGCTTCTCATCCCTTCTCCTTTTCCTTTTGTGCTTTTCCATTTTCTTGGTCTTTCAGACTTGAAATCTCAAAGACACCTTTAAGTCTCACTTTGCTTCTCACACTGTCAGTCATCAATTCCTCTTGATTTTGCCTCAACAATGCCTTTAGTAGCTATTCCTTCTTTTCTAATTCTATTGATACTACTTTAATTTACGGTCTTATTATCTCATTTCCTACTCATTTTAAAAACCTTTAACTAATCTGCCTGCTTCCCTTCTCTCCTTCTCCAAAACATCTTATAATCTCCTGCTAAAATTAATTTCCCCAGCATTCTGTTTTCATTATTTTGCTCCCCTGCTCAAAAATCTTTAATGACTCTTTATTTCATATTGATTAAAGGTCACTAGCTCCTTATACAAGTATTTAAAGAACTCCAACTTATTTTCCAGTCCCATTGGTACTCTAATATAAGAAAGTACCCCACACACACCAAATTGACTTACTTGTGTTCCTATCCTAAACAAATAAAAACTACTAACCTCTTTTATTTGTAATTTCACATTATACATCAAAATATAATCATATACTATATACTTTATCTTCCCAGCTTGAATGTAAATTTCTTGAGAGGAGGTAATTGATCTTATTCTTTTTATTATCCCCTACCATATTTAAAAGCTGCTTGTATGTGGTAAACACTTTCTCATCCTGTGTGACCGGGTTGTTTCAAAATTTGGGAAAACAAACTAGTTACACTCGCACAAGGATTTAATCACTTAATAGACATGGCAGAGAAGGAATACATAAGGATTTCAGTATCATTAGGCAGTCATCCATAAGTCCCAAGATTCCTCATTTAGTTATACATTGTGTGTTTGATCAAAAGAACTCTCTGCTTTGGGGACCAAAATTCAGAGATGATGTTTAACCTCTACTTTGCTGTCTATCCTGTCTTGAGTGGTTATCTAATTAGTTCCCATAGTTTCAGTTATTACTTCTATGCAAATTATTCCTACATCTCAGCCTACATATATTTAGCCATAATTTTTTGAGTTCCAGCAAATAACCAACTGCCTTTTGAAATCTTCAGTTAAATATCCTTTGCACATCTGAATGCAACAAATCTAAAACAAAATTCATTTTTATTCTTCCAAAATCTGTCTGTATTCATAATTTCCAAATTATCCCCTGGTTAACATGATCTTCCCAATTTTCTAGATTCTCACAAAATTAGTCTTATTTCTAATTCTTCTGCCTTATCTATATATCTTTCTAGCTTCATTTTGCATCATTTTTGTGTCATTTGTCATTTGTATAATTTTCTCTACTCACATAGCTACCATCCTGGAGCAAGTTTTCATCACATTTCTCCTAGTCTATTATTACAATAGACTTCCACTAATTCATCTTGCCTCAAGTCTTTTTTTTTAATCCAATTCACCATCTACTCAGCTGTCAAATTATCTTTTTCTAAAGTGCATCTGTAGCTATCTTATATCCCACCTCACCTCTGACTGTGCTCAATAAGGTCCAATAGATTGATATTGCCTCTAGAATAAAATAGGAACTTTTTTTATTTTACATTTAGTCTTCAAATCCTGCCATCCCTTTAACTTTCCAGTCTTCTTACTCTTGACTCACTCAGCGTTCCAGATATACTATCTTCCACCCTTTGGATTTGCCCCCCAAGCCTGGAAGGGTCTAGCCTCTACTTATTAGTTTGGGTTTTTTTTTTTTTTGACCTTCTTACAGAAATTCAGATCACATCTATATTCCAGGAGACTTTCCATGCTTCCTCTACCTCCCTAATGATGCCATTCCTTCTCAAAGAGCCTCCCATTTGTTTTCTATGTATCTTGTTTTTTTACATGTTATTCTTAGAGCAGAATATTTGGCACTTCTTAAGAGTAGGATTATGTTTTTATCTTTCTCTGAATCTTCAGACTTAGCACAAGGCTTTGTAATGGGCAAACACTAAAAAAGTGAATGATCCTGAAGTAAGGCAAATTTTGGATTGATATAAGGAAAAACTTCCTCATAGAATTATTTAGGATTTGGATAGGCATTTCAAGGAAGGTGTGAGTCTCCCCTTTCTAGTGGTCTTTAAGTAATGGTTTCATCAGTTCTTGGGGTTGTAAAAAAAAAAAAAAGGTTTATTCATCTATAGTTTAGACTTTAAAGTCCCATCCAAGTTTGAGATTCTACATTTCTGTAACCTCATTGCCAATGCTTTGGTAAACCTTCCCTAGATAACAAAAAATGATGACCATGTATTGCTAGTGAATAAAATTCAAGAAAAAAATCCATCCTTCATTTCAGACAAAAATTTATTATCCAGTTCTCTGCCAGGAATGAGTGCCAATAAGCTTGTCTCTAACCTAAGTGCATGATTTAGCTTTCCTGAGAAAAATCCCCAAATTCTTTGTCAGGTTATGCAGCCCACCAAAACACTAAAAATAGCTTTATTAAATGAATAATAATACCTGACATTTATGTAGTGCTTTCAAGTTATTAAAATGCTTTTCATATATTGTTTCATTTAAAACCACAGTCCTTTGCTTCAGGGCTATAGATATTAACTTCATTTTAGAAGAAACTAAGGTTCTTCTAAACATTCATTTCTAATTTAATAAATCTTATTTTATAGTATGTACCATTTTTGGAGTAGTAAAAGTCAGAAGTGAAGTTTGAATTGAGATTTTCCTGACTCCAAGTTCAATAGTCTGCTCTTTATATCATAGACCCTCCTTTTTGTGAATGAAAAATCCCAAGTTGTGTTTTCTTGCCCCAGTTCCTTTGCACATACCATTCCTTTGGCCTAAAATATTTACTTTCTCCTTGTGAATCAAAATTGTACACATACTCATTTCAAATGTTACTTCCTCTGGGAAGAAGAAAGGTTGTGGTAGATCATTTCCAGGGACAGGATTTTTTTCATTGCTTTTTAAGGAGCCCTCTAATAGGCTTTTACTTCACTCATATTTCTCATCATATGTTTTTGGACTAGAAAGTTAAAATGGGGATTGTATCTATAACTTTAAAATCATTACATGATTACATCTAGGCCAGGCCAAGAAAAGGAATGTTTTAACTTTCTTCCCTTCTGTCATTTTGGTTTTGTTGTATGTTTTTTTTTTTTGTTTTTTTTTTTCCTACTTAATGATATGTGGCTAAGATCACAACGCTAGTATTTTTCTCAAATGAACACAATTATAATGGAGATGAGCAACATCTATAACTTCCTATTGTTTATGCATAAATATATTATGTAGATATATTTGACAAGGCCCAATTGCCTGACATCTGAGCCAGTTTAATAGTTACAATTTAATATATCACTTTTAAAAAGCAATAAACATTTTACACCATAATAATTCTATTGAGTCATGTTGTCCTTATCATAAAACTATACTCCCAGCTTGTTCATTCTTTCATTACTATAATACAGCTACTTGTGCTGTTTAGAAATGTGGATAGCTGAAATTTCCCTTTTGTATGAAAAAGATGACTCTCATGTGTCTTTTATATGCATATATACTTACTTACACACACACACATAATTCTGATAGATCAGAATGACCTAAAAGTAAAGAACTGATGAAACCATTACTTAAAGACCACTAGAAAGGGGAGACTCACACCTTCCTTGAAATGCCTATCCAAATCCTGAATAATTCTATGAGGAAGTTTCTCCTTATATCAATCCTAAATTTGCCTTACTTCAGGATCATTCACTTTTTTAGTGTTTGCCCATTACAAAGCCTTGTGCTAAGTCTGAGGATTCAGAGAAAGATAAAAACATAATCCTACTCTTAAGAAGTGCCAAGCATTCTGCTCTAAGAGCTCTTAGAGTTGGGAAGTTCTTGATTAAAAGTTCTACCTCTGACACATGCATACTTTTTAACCTTTCAGAAACCCAGATAACTCTAAAAGTCTAAGCCCTAGAAAGGTTCTAAGCTGCTCTGATGCATAGAGTTTTCTCATTAGATGTTTTTTATACTAATGAAATCACAGGTTCCTTCCCTCAGAGATAATGGAAACAAAAATTAATGTTCTTTCTTTAGTGGGCTGTTGTTACTGCTGCCAATTATGTCCAGCAAAATGCTTTAAAGTTTGCAAAGCACTTTAAATACATTATTTCAAAATAGCTTTCTAAAGTAAACGGTAATATTTTCTTCAGAAGAGGCATTTAGCACCAAGTGACATTAAGACACTTGAATGCAGTAAGGTGGTATAGTAAGTAAATTTACTAGATCTGTAATTTAATGGTTATTCAGTTGTTTTCAATCATATCCAACTCTTTGTGACCTTATTTGGGGTTTTCTTGGCAGAGATGCTTGAGGGATTTGTAATTTCCTTCTCCAACTTATTTTACAGCTGAGGAAACTGAGGCAAACAGTATTAAGTGACTTGGCCAGGGTCACACAGCTAGTCAATGTGTAAAGCCAGATTTGAACTCAGGAAGTTCTGACTCCAGGGCCAGTGCTCTAGCCACTGTACCATCTAGCTGCCCTTTGAGATCTGGGCAAGTTAATTAATTTCTATTTCTCTCAGTTTCCTCAGCTGTAAAAGAGATTAAAAACAGTATCTGCCCAGTTTATTGTGAGGATAAAAAAAAACAATATAAAACACTTAAAGCAGTACCTGTTACACAGTAGATATTATATAAATGCGTATTTCCTTTTACTTCTGATCCTCTTACCCAGGATCTTACATAAAGATCTAATGCAAGATAGTTTCTGCATCTAATATTCTATCCACTGCTTTCTCAAATTCCTCTGAAAATATGTATCATCTGCTTTAATTTTCTAGTAAAATGCAGCCCGTTATAAAACACTCTGATGATTCTTCTAGAACTTTGAATATCAAAATTCTGAATATAGTACTTTTCTTAAAACAAAAGGAAACATGATGTCCTAACCAAGGCAATATACTTTATTTTTCTTTTCTTTTTGTTTTTCTCTCCTTAAACAATACTCTCTTTTGTAAGGCTAAAGGTGAAGATAGCCATAAAGAAAAGAAAGTTGCCTTGATAATCCTTTTTTAAACCATGGTTAGGAGATAAAGGCATCCTTATTTTCAAATCAAAGAATTTTAAATGTGGAAAGGAAACTGGATATTCCCAAGCCAAAACCCAACCTTACAATTTTACAAGTGAGAGAATATTGTGCTTTATTGAGAATTTGAGTCCTTATTCACACGATAGCAGAGTCAGGAGTCAATTGGAATTAAAGATATTGCATAAAGAAAATAATTGCCTTAAAAACATTTTTATTTGTTATCTTTGGATTTGCTTATTTATATTCTGCATATATTTTGCTGTTCAGTGAGAATCTGTTGGATATAGGCCTCCCAACTAAGTTCACTGCCCTTGATTCTCACTGTAATTGCAACTTTCAGTAATGTAATGTGTCAAGAAGAAAAGATGAAGTATTCTTATTTTCACAAAAATCTTAAGAAAAATAAAATTTGACAGATTTTTTTCTGAAGTAATAACAGAAGCAAAGCATCATAAAACTAGGAAAATATTATGGTTTAGTAGACCATAAAGGTGGCTTGATATGTAACATTTTTTTTTTTTTTTTTTGCTTTTTGCTGAGGCAATTGGGGTTAAGTGACTTGCCCAGGGTCACACAGCTAGGAAGTGTCTGAGACCAGATTTGAACTCAGGTCCTCCTGACTTCAGGGCTGGTGCTCTAACCACTGCGCCACCTAGCTGCCCCTGATATGTAACATTTTTTAAAAATTTGAAAAAAACCCACAAAAACTAAGATCCATGTCAGCTGGTTCCATCACTTCCTGGTAAATAGAATGTGAAAAAAGGAAAGCAGTGTTAAATTTTATATTTTTTGGACTAAAAGATCACTTCAAACAGCAACTACAGTCACGTAATTAAAAGATGCTTACTCCTTAGAAGGAAAAGTATGGCAAATCTTGACAGCATACTAAAAAACAAACACATTATCTTCCCCCAAATGCACCATATAGTCAAACTTGTGGTTTTTCCAAAGACAATGTATGATTGTTACAGGTAGACTATAAGTTAAGCTGAGAATCACAAAATTGACAGTTTTTAACTTGGCTTCTGGCTAAGATTTTTGAGAGTTCCTTGGTCATCAATTTGAAGAAATTAATTCACATTATTCCCTGGAAGGTCCGATCCTGAAGCTGAAGTTTTAGTATTTAGCCACATAATGCAAAGACAGGATTCATTGGAAATGACCCTGATCTTGGGGAAGATTGAAAGCAAAAGGAAAAGGAGATGGCAGAGAATAAGTTGGATAATAATGTCATGCAAGCAATGCACATGAACTTAGAGAGACTTTCCCGGAGTTAGTGGAAGATAGAAGTGTCTAACATATTATAATCCATGGAGTCACAAAGAGTCAAAAGTGACTATACAATGACAACAAATAGTGTGTGATTTTTAAAAGGAATATTGTATTTAGACATTCTGTTCAAAATTTCAATGCTTGGGAAAACATGAAAATAGAGATAATATATGACAAGACAGTTGACATAAAAATCAATATGTTAACTAAAATAATTTGGGGATAATATATTTATCTACTATGAATTTTCCAGCAGACTTGTCTAAGAGATAATGTTCCTAATGGTAGGAAAATTTGCCTTTAAAAAAAAATCAAAACAATTTGTTTAAAAAGTATGCCCAATCTAGGAAGTGTTTCCCCTCCTCTATTTCCCTTGGCCAATAAAACTTTTCTTTTTACCAGCTCTTTTTTTTTCACAAAGTTGGTTAAGTTTTGTTTTGTGTTTGTAATATATTATTCACAAAATCCCCTAATAAATCCCAAATCAAATACTACTTAATTAAAAACTTTTACCAACAATTTAATTTTGTTGTAATGGAATAATGATGTTTTGACTTTTTTTGTTCAGCTTTTTGTTTGTATATAATAGTCCCCTCTCTTAAATTTTTAAGCTTAATCATTATATTTTTGTCTTAGCATACCTGTCTTCTGGGGATAGGATAAAGTGGTATAGAGCTAAATACTCTTACTTCCTTATACACAAATGTATTTAACATCATGGATGAAAAGATTAAGCCTTATATGAGACTGATTTAGGAAGAGATGACAAGTGACATTTGAATGATTAAATTTGGTGGAAGAAAAGCCCTCCCTGTTCTTTTTCTTGGGAAATAAGGATCCCAAGAGTGCCAGATTTGCTGTCATGAAAAGTCATGGTCACTTTATAAATTAAGTCAGAGGTTTTCACTTGAAAAGTTACGATTGAACAATGATCCAAGACAATTCCAAAGGATTCATAATGAAAAATGCTATCTACTTTCAGAGAGAAGTGATGAACTCTGAGTATAAATTGAAGTATAATTTTTTTCATTTCCTTCATTTGCTTATTTTTGGTAACATGGCTAATATGTAAATTTTTTCCATGATTTCATATCTATAATTAATATCATATAACTGCCTTATCGATGGATAAAGGAGAGGCTGGAGGGAAGAACATAATCTGAAATTTTTTTAATGAATGTAAAAATAAATTTCTAAAAGAAAAAGAAGTTATGATTGAAATAAAAAAAATTAGTACCAATATCTAGGAAAGTGCGATGGTGATGATATCTGACAAATTATATAATACTTTATGTTTTAAAACATGTTTAACATGCATTATCTCATTTGATCTTGAAGACATTAAGAATACTATCATGGCTCTACTCTGTCCATCCTTATGGGGTAAGAAGCAGCTGTTCATCTTTTTTTTTTTCTGACTATCATTTCACCTCGTATGCAAAACTTTCTATGCTGTTAAATCAAGAATTCTTATCCAATCATTGCAAACATCTCATAGGAGTAGACATTTACCATAGCTACAGCTATGCTTGCATTCAAATAACAATTAATTGTTCTTTACCATAATTATTCTTGACTAGTCCTTAAGGCTCATAGCCTAGAGTAACTTTCTATCGCCCTATACACTCAGTGAATTAGGGTAGTGAGTTGTGAGATTGGTTAGAAACAGAGAGTGAGCAGACCATAAATCTAAAGTAAGCATAATTATGAGGAAAGGAAATGAGGATAAAAACTAAAAAAAGTTGGGTGTGATGGCACATGCCTGTAAACCCATCTACAGAAAAGGCTGAGAGTGGCAGGTCTCTTGAGCTTAAAAATTCAAAGCCCCAATAGTGATCCTAAATACAGAATTAATGTGATGAATCCCAGGGAGCAATGAGCCATTAGGTTGCCCAAAGAAGAACAAACTGACTCAGACTAGAAGTAAAGTCAAAGCTGTCATGATGCTTGGTAGGGGAATTGGAAACTGCTGTTCAAGTCTATTTCACCTAAACATAAGTGACCCATAAGTGGTAGCAGCTGCTATTGACACTGCTGTACTCTTGTTGAACAATTAAAACATGAAGACTATGGACTATACTATACTATATAATATACAATATACAGACTTTAAAAGAGCAATAAGAAATATACAAAAATTTATACATCCAAATTAGTGATATCTGTTCAGTGGTGTTCTAGTACTTTTTAAACATCTCTTTTAAAATTACCATCAAAACTGGTGATTAATTCTCTGGAATATTCCCAAGTGTAGGAAATCTTTGACTTCTGAGGATGTGTTTGATTAATTCAGATCTTTTAACATATACATAATCACAATGTGCATGTATTACTTAGGATCAAACGTGAATAAGTGATGAAGTAATCTTTTGCATTTGTACATACTCTGATGCCCAATTGAAAAGAACAGTTCCAAAAATTATTTTGAGTAGGAATAAAATGTTGAGTTGCAGGCTCCCACAGTGACTACTTTAAAGGACAACAGTAATCTGCATGCATAAATTTCAGTATGTTTATAAAGAAAAAAAATGAGCTACATTAATTTTATAGTGACCTCATATAGTAAAGGGAGAAAATAATTTGACCAGAAGTACATAGAAGTTAAGTGGTACGACTGGAATCTGAATTCTCAATCTTGGAACATTGAGTTGATTCGTTATGTCATGTGACCTGGTATTTAAAGAAATCAAATGTTTTATTCCATGTTCCAGTGCAAAGAAAAATAGCAAAATGAGATGTTTTCTTGTCTGGTGGGCATATTGTCTTACAAGTTCAAATCTATTCCTCAGAGTTGTTTGATGATGTCAGCTAGACATTTAGTCTGTATATCTCAACAGTATTAATTAATTTGACAAGTTCTTTGTCACTGTGCATAGAGGCTTCAGGAGGAGAATGGTAAAGTGTCATGTGACATATTCTGAAGCGACTTTACTTTTCCATCAAATTGGAATATAAAGTAGATATCAGAAAAACATGCAATAGAAAACAAAAGTTATTGAAACCTGTTTGCCTAGTTTATTTTAAAGAATGTTGAACACTTATTAATGTCTTACCATTGGCTATAACTTTTGTGAAATGAATCTGACCTTTACAACTCAACCCAATAATCTAATAAGTTTACAATTGCCTTCACTTCTTTATAATACCAAAAAATCCAGCATATTTGGGGGGAGGGTTGCATTAAACTAAAGGAAAGGCATGCAGATGCTTCTTTACATGGGTAATTATGTTTTTCTCTAACAAAAGAGAAAAAAACCTGTTTACTAAATCACGTAGTCTGTTTGAGAAGCACATACATGCAAATAAATAGATAAGCATTTAGAATTTATAGACATATAAATGCATAAAATCTTCATGCATTTTAAAGTTGGGTCATCATTAGCAAATCATTTACCCTCTCTTAGCCTGAGTTACATCATTTATAAACAGAAATAATTCTTATATTCCCTAACAGTGTTATTTTGAGAAATTTATTCTATAAATCTAATATATGGGGCACATATAAATATGAAATATTATTTGTGACTAATTAATTAGTCTTTGACAATCCAGGGAATAAGAGGAACAACCACAGAAAGATTAAGGGTGGAGGAAAATAACAGAACCTTAAATGCCAAATGCTCTGAATGGTTAAAATAATCTGTTCTCATTAAGACAAGTTGGTCAGTTTGTTCAGCCATCTGAAAGACTCAATAGCATTATAGAATCATGGATATGGAACTGGCAAGCACTTTAGAAGTTCATCTAGTTTAACCCTGTCATTTTTAGAAATACAGAAATTGAAGCCCTAAGTTGTGATTTGTCCAAGTATCAGGATGCAAATTTTAGCCTAGCCACTACGACTCCAAATCCAGTTCTTTTTCCACTTTATCCATAGAAGGCATGTATCTTTTATCTTCATGGTGACTTCTTTTTATTGGAAAACAATTTTGTAAAATGGTTCCAGTGTTAAAAATACTAGAAATTATTATATATAGTTTATATTGTATACATGTCTGTTATATGTATATTTTTTTCTATCAGGAAACATGTTCTTTTCAGTTGTTAATTTATTTTCTATCTGCACCTATAATTTCACAATAGGGAATTCCTAGATAGGAAACCCTCTCTAACAATGCCTCTCAGCAGATACTTGCAGTTTGGCTTTACAATTGCTTGAGACATTGAGGGGATAAGTGCTTTGTCCAAAGTCATACAATAGCTATGTGTCAGAAGACACATGCGACTTAGACCCAGGTCTTCTTTACTCCAAGAGTGGAACTCTATCCACTATGCAATAATAACTTGTCTTTGAGATACTGATCAAAATAGTAAGAATTGGTTTAGTTCTTTGAGTGCAATATTCTTCACCCTAAGAAAAATATTTATAAAGTGCTTACTATGTGCCAAGAGCAGAAGATAAAAATACAAACGAGCATTCCAGCCAACCTTCAAAGAGCTTGCACTCATTAGGGGAAATACTTCATGCCTGATAGATCAAAGAGGATGTTTTTGGTTTGGTAAGTCAAAGGGATATTGAATAGTCATTGCAGAATCAATTGATACCCTTTTCAGAAGTAATATTATGTTGATTTCTGTTTACAGCGTAGAGTGAAAAGGTAGAAGTCAATATGTACTTAGGAAGTAGAGTAGATGTCAAGAAGACTCAGTTAAATAGTTAGATGGAATATAAAGCATGGTATGAACTGTGGAATGGATAGACATATGCACTTGCTCTGACTGAGTCACTAATCAGGGCAAAGTTTCTAAAACTCAGTGGATTAAATAATCAGTGAATGGTTTCTGGAGCTATTGCCCAGAAGTAATAATAAGCAGTGGCCAGTGGCAAGGAAATGGCAGGAGTAAATGGTAGGATGGGGTGAAAAGCAAAGAGCTAAACACAGATTTTGTAATCAACTGACTAGCATATGCTAGTATAGTCCTTAGTTACTCTAATTCACCATCTTAGAGATAAGAAAACTGAAACCTCAAGAGCTAGAATTTTAATTGAGAATGAAAAAAAAATCGAGTTACCTAATTGACTTAAAATTCAGTGTTCTTTCTACCCTATCTTTATACTATGAAAGGGGCCTTTTCCATGGGAGGATTGGATGTGAAACTTTCCTTTCTGTGCCAGCTAATTCAAAATTTTAGACTGAAATGCAGGTCTACATTTTCAATTCAATTCAATTCACCAGATATTTTTCAAATGTCTATTTTGAGAAAGTTTCTGGAGATTCAGCAATCTATTGAGCTTTGAGTAATGTTAATTTAATATTTTTGTCATATGTGGGCTTGGGGATTCCCAAGACTGTACATAAAATGTATAAATCTAAATGATTCTTATAGACTATATATTAGTAAAAGATTATAATTCACAGAAAAAAATGGAAATGTAAAGGATGTATTTAGTAAATGAAAAGTCATTAACATCTCTTTAGTTACTATGTTATCAGTTCATTTATGGATCAGCTTAGGAATGATGAAAAAAGTAGAAAAGCAGAAGTTTTGATAGTCAACTTTACATGAGTTACTGACTTTTATTAATGGTAGAAATATCTGACATTTCCCAGTTGACTGTGGTTAATGATTATAACTTATCTTTCTTCTCATCCAATCCCCTTTTCTAAGAAAGAAAACTAACAAATTTAGAATTCAGAACTAATATTTTTTGCCCAAAAATTGTTTTCCTTTCAGATATAGTGAAGGTAGGAGTAGGAGAGTCTGTTCTTTCCTTGATCAGATTCTTACATTTTGAAGGAAAGGCATTTCTACCCAATATGTTCATATTTTTCTCTTTTATGAATATAGATCCTTAATTTAAAAGTATTAGATACCCCAAGAAAGAAAATTTCTTTGCTCTAAGAGTGTTTCAGATATCCACTTGACTTCAGGATAGATATTACATGTTTCTATTTTGTCCATCTCCTTTGTGCCCTTTCTCCTAAGAGGAGATCCCTCCAGGGATCTCCTTTTATGATCTGGGAGGATTTCATTCCTTTTTATGAGGAAAGCTTTCAAAAAAAAGGATACTGTGTGAAAATTACCAACCAATTAAGCAATTTGGTATTTTTTGTTTTGTTCATTTTCATAAAAACTTGTTGGAAGAGGAAAGGCAAGGAAATTAAAAAAACAAGCTGAGAGACTTCTCCAGAAAAGGCTCTTGATGGCAATTTGTGTCTAAGACTCTCAGCATCTAGAAAAATGTCAAGAAGGGCAACTTTTATCAAAAAGCAAATTAATTGTTAAAGCTAGTGTTAATTGGCAAGCAAGGTGTTTCATTAGGAAACAGATTTTTTTAACAGTCTGCAGTTACTAAGAAAATACCAATCAGAAGAAAATGCTTCAGTGCTATGGGTTCTTATACCATCTCATCCTACTTTTGACAAATGTAGAGTAAATCAGCTCTATTGAAAAATATTCATATGACACCTAGATTCTATACCTGCAATGGTTAGTTAGATATTTTTTCTTAATCACTTTGAGCCTTAGTGATCAGTTGGTTCAATAATAATTTCTTTAAAAATATGGGTTTTTATATATTTTGAATTTTATATATTTATATTTTTATATATTCAAAATATATAAAATATCTATTAATTTTTTTTTGTTAATTGCAACTTTTATATATCTAAATTAGCCCTAAAGTAGGATTTAGTTGAAGAAGGGTTGCTTTTGTTTAGAATGCAGAACTCAAAGCAAACCTTAGGAAGTACATGACTTGCAACCATAGAAATGTGGATGAAGCAATGTGAAATGTGGTAATTTGTGTCTATAAGAGAGTGTACCTACTGATTCTATCAAGGAAAAAAAAACCTGAGAACTATGTATAATACAACCAACTGTTTATGAAGCTCTGTAATGGTAAATAGCATGAAAAAAGTTTCTATAGGCAGAACACATAGGAAGTTCTTTGTAGTTTACATGCCTTGCTGTTTTTCTCCCCATTCTAACATTTTTCTATGTAGCTAAGAAAAATGACATGCTCACCTAGTCCTTATCTTTTCTGGAATGAAACCAAGAAGTATTCTCTCTTATAATCCTTGTTTTAAATTGTATTCATTGTATTGGGCCACTAGTTTTACAGGGATTTATAGAGAAAAGATAACTATTTTTTTTTTATTTTCCCTGGTAATTCTTTTCCTCCAATCTGAAAATACACAATTTTAAAGCATACTCTGGGTTTAGTAGTCACAATCTTGTGGAAGCATGAGTTACTGATTCTAGGAATCTAGCATGAGTTTTGGGTTTTTTTGTCATTCAAAATATAAGTAGTTTCCCCCCCTGCCTAGCAAAGACTCAAATGGGGTTTACAGTAGAAAATAATGAGTCCTTCTGCAGTAGCATGTCACAGGGGACGATAGGACAATGCTGTAGTCATGCTGACTGCTGTGCCCTGCTTGCTGGGTAGCATGTACTCTCAGATGTCTGACAGCTCATCTGGGCTCACTAGAGACCTCTGTCATTCTGTTCTTCCTCTCTGCAGGCAATGGTGGAGACAGTTAACAACCTGCTCCAGCCACAGGCTTTGAATGCATGGCGAGACCTCACGACAAGTGATCAGTTGCGAGCAGCCACCATGTTACTTGACACTGTGGAGGAAAGTGCTTTTGTGTTGGCTGATAACCTTTTGAAGACAGACATAGTCAGGGAAAACACAAACAATATTCGTAAGTGATCCTCATCATCAAAAAGAGCCAATTTCTCCCTCCTGCTAGGAAAAAGGGAGAGAAATAACTATCCCCTAGGTTTGCCAAGCGGTACTTTTTTGGTTTTATATGGTTGATATTCTATGGTGGGTGGTGATTGCTTGTTATTTTTCATAGGAAAACTTGCATTTTCAGATAAGAATCTGTCATTCTGAAGTTGAACATAGTAGAATAAGCTCATCTTAAATAAAGGAACATAGTTCTGTTTTTATAAATATGATATTCTGTAAGATATTTCTTTTTAAGAATAGAAGTGTGGTTTTATATTAGATGAGAATTGGATATTTCTTGAAATTGGTTCAAAATATAGGGGCTAACCTTATAAATGAAACCAATAAAATTATATAGACTTTATATGGTTTTTGCTAACAAAGAAATTAAGATGTTTAATTATTTATGGGGAGATGGCTGACAATTTTATTTTAGGGAATTTAATGAAGTTGATTTTAGCTTTTAAGATTAAAATATAAAATGAAAGTATGCCTTTCAACAAGGCAGACATAACTTATAGGTTTTTTTAAAACTTATTCCTCATGTTCATGAATTCTTGTTAACAATATGTACTTGTCTGATATATATTTTATTGTTTTTCTAAAAATTATATTTGAGTGTGTGAGGGCAAGTATATTGTAAATAAATAAAACCCATTGGAGATTCTGATAAATTATATATAAGATCTCATAATTCCTTTGTCATATCTTACAAGCATTTTAGAAATTTCAGCAAATATTTCTTTTTTATTATTATTAAAGCTTTTTATTTTCAAAACATATACATAGATAATTTTCAACATTCATCCTTGTAAAACCTTCTGTTCCAAATTTTTTTCCCCTTCTTCCCACCCTTTCATCTAGATGGCAAGTAATCTTATATATGTTAAATACATGCAATTCTTCTATTCATATTTCCACAATTATCATATAGCAAATATTTCTTTAAGATAATTTTAAAAATAATATTTCTCAATGTATTTTGAGCTTGTCCTGATGCTTTCCTATTGTTGACAGAATTGGAAGTTGCAAGACTGAGTACAGAAGGGAATTTAGAAGATCTAAAATTTCCAGAAAACATGGGCCATGGGAGTACTATTCAGCTTTCTGCAAATACCCTGAAACAAAATGGCCGAAATGGTAGGTTAGCTGTTTTGTTTTGTTATTTAAGATCTTTGTAGCCGATTTTCTCATCATCATCTGTTAATTAATTCCTTACTTTATCTCTACAGTCTGGCTACCTTTTCACCCTTACTTTCCCACTATTCTCCAAAGCTTAAACAATTTTCTCAATTAAGTCAGTGTTTTCCCTGTCCTATGAGTGAATGGATGAATGAATAAATGAACTAAAAAACATGTATTAAGTATTTACTATGTACCAGACACTGTGATAAGTTCTGGGAATACAATTAAAGTCAGTCCCTTTCTTCAGGTAACTTATAGTTTAGTAAAGGGAGACAGCATGTATAGGAAAATGGTCATCAGTAAAGGGAGTTTGGGTAATAACAGACATAGTGAATTGATCCATATACCATATCAATTAATATATCCTTAAACTATGGTAATATTGTTTTAATTACTATTCCAAGATCAAGAAGTAAGGAGAGGCTAATCCTGTGATAACAGACAAAAGGGTAAATTTTCTGTAGGTAGACAGCTTTTTGGGATGTGAATCATGTCTTATATGGGGATAACCAGATAGAACAGGCTCCAGAAGTTTGCACTGACTTATTTATTAATCAGGGTAGCTCAGTACCAAGATCCAGGACTGTGGAGTAGATTAATTGCCCCAATCTCTGGGCTATGCATGATTTCTGAAAGTCCTTTCCTCAAAAGGAAGGTAAATAGAACACAGTGGAGCACATGGCAAGATAGCTATCTGAACACAGCATGTTCCATCCCATATATATGGGCAGTCTGCCCCAAACCCTCTGTTAAGACTACCAAACTTTCAAATCCTACCTCCTCTATGAAACTTTTTTTATTTATACCAGGCCTTTTTGGCACATGAAATTTTAATCTATTCAACGCAATTTAGTGCTTAACTAAAATTTGTCCTATCATCTCTATTTTTAAGTGTGTTATCTTTAAGGTGCTTAATAAATGCTTATTAAATGATGAATTGATCATATTTTGTGGGAATACACAGTAGACTTGATTAGTTCAATATACAAAGTTAGGTGACTTTTTTTTCTCCCTTTTTTTCCTTTACTTTTTCTCTCTTCCTTTTTTTTTTTTAAACTTATACTTTTTTGAGGATATCTCTACTTATATGAAATACTACTCTGAGTATATTTAGTATATTAATATATTTGTATTGTTCTACTCATTATCTCAGCTAGGATGACTAATAAAAACCTCCCATTTACTACGTATTTTTCTATACAAAGATATATATATGTATATATATGTACATATATATAATTGTTAACAAGTTGTCTTCCCAATTAGAAGGTGAGCTTCTTGAGAGAAGGGATCATATTTTTGCCTTTCTTTGTATCCCCAGTGTTTAGAACATTGCCTTTAATACATTGAGCATTTAATAAATGGTTACTGATTGTCAGATTGAAAGAGTATTGTGTCTATGTTCAATGAAATAGAATCACCTATAGAATGGAATATAGGCAAAATTTCATTACCAAGAAATGTCATTACCAAAAAGAGTAAGATTTTAACATTCCCACTAGTTTTGTTGTTTAGGTTATAATGATTGTCCTATACAAAATACTCATAAAACCAATTCTTTTCTAGTTCCCAGATGTAATAGGCAGTGTATATAAAAATCACTCAACTGTGTGATGTTGGTAGTGAAGTCAGACTGAGCTTTTTACCCCAGGACCTTATCCTATTTCTTCCCGACTCTTGTAAATGAAACACTTAAAATTTTCTGACCCTTTTATGCAATATATAAAACAATAAAGCATTTTTATTTTTTATTTTTATTTTTTTCAACTTTTTTTCTTTTTCTTTTTCTTTTCAAAACATATGCAAGGATAATTTTTCTTTTTTTTCTTCCTATTTTTTTCCTTTATTAAAACTTTTTATTTGCAAAACATGTGTATGGGTAATTCTTCAACATTGACCCTTACAAAGCTTTCTGTTACAAATTCCCCTCCCCCCAGTCCACACTCCTCCCATAGATGGCAGGAAATCCACTACATGTTAATTATGTTAAAATACTTGACAAATCAAATATATGTATACATATTTCCACACTTATTGTTGTGCAAGAAAAATCGTATCTACAAGAAAAAAATCAGAGAAAGGAAACAATGCAAGAAAACATCAATAGAGAAATAGACCATTTTTAAGAAGGATTTAAAAATTTAAGGGAAAGAGCTAGGATAATTTGTACATGATCTGACTTTAAGATTTAATTAAAGTAAAGTCATTCATTATAGTACATATTTAAAATAAAAAGTATTTTGCTTCATTTAGGAAAAAAAAGGTGTTTTTTTATTATAAACTCTTTCAAAATAAAAGCCTTGTCAGAATTTTATGCAGCATTTTAATGCCAGAATTTTAATGTCAGAATTTTATGCAATAGTTTAAATTTTAAATGGTAATCAATTTCTCCACAAAACTGTTGTCTTTAATTTCCAAGTATTGAACTCTTTTTGTATGTCCATTAAAAGCATCTACAATGTTATAATTGAACCCAAATTGTATTATAATTTTGGGTTGAAACTGCTCTTTCAAAAATGTGAGAGCATTTATAATATCTTGAGTGAAGTGCCAGATTTTTTTCAGTAGTATAACCCATACTCTATCTCCAGGATGGAATTAAAAACTAAAACTAATTTCTCTTTCAAAAAATTATAGATTTAGTCCTAGAAGGGACTCTCTCATTTTATGAAGGATGAGGAAACTAAGGATCAAACCACTAGTAAATGTATGAGGTAGTATTAGAACCCACAACTTCTCTCTATTCCAAGTCCAAAGGAGTGAATTCTAGGTGTGGTGCCTAAAGTATTAAAAAGGGCTTCCTTGTAGCCATTTAGCTTTTTGTTACTTTGCTGATTTAATACTGCCTGATAAATATGTGGGAGAGAAATAAAAGGTAAAGAGAACATACGTAGCCTTATAGAGCAGTGCCCTGAATATTATGGACTTGAGATTTGTTGAACTGAATTGATTTTTTAAAGTATCTTTGTCTGTTTATTGTATATATTATACTCCCAACATACAAGTGTGGCCTGTCTTACAACAGTGGAAATTTAATTTAACAAATACCCAAAATGCATTGTGTTATAAGGGAGAAAGAATTTTGTATTCCAAATTTGTAATTATTTCAGATAGATTATTTGTCTCAGGCTCTGTTGAAAGTGTAGCTATTATTCATTTTCCTCCAAGATGCCTATGTGTATTATACATTTGCTAATCAATTGTATATTTGGAATTTTTTTCTTAAATAGTGATTTATTGGAGAAGTAAAGAGCTTTACTATTTCTACATGCCTGATACTGCTAGTGAGGCAATGTAGTATAAACTGAGAGTTTGTTCTGGGCATTGTCAGTAGCTGGATATGACCCCAGAGGATTGGTATTCAAACCTCATGTCTGTCAATTACTAACACTTTGATACTGGGCAGATCATTTCACATCCCTGAAACTCTTCATCATATTAAAAATGAGAGGACTAGACTAGATGATCTCAAAAGTTTTTTTCCAACTCTAATGTTGTGATTCTCTGTAAGTGGATTTTTTTTCTCTAAATAATTTTAAAAGATTAAATGGCCATTAAGGATGGAGTCATTGGCAGTAAAACATTTTGTGATATTAGTTTATTTTTCCTTTATGTAAAAATAGTTATTATCTTCCCTTTCATGAATTTCCTAAGGAGGCCTTGGCAAAAGTTATTGTTAAAAGCTGAAAAATTTTAAATAGAGTTTAGAAGGAAATAACTGAACTTTAAGCAAATTATAGCTGTTTAAAGTTTATATTTAGTTACAAAAATACTGATAAAATTAAAGATTATTAAGATATAATTAAACCTAGAAGAACTAATTAGACCAAATAGATCAATCAACATTTGAACCCAACTTTTGATTTGAATTCACATTTATTTTAGGAGAGATCAGAGTGGCTTTTGTCCTGTATAACAACTTGGGTCCTTATTTGTCCACGGAGAATGCCAGTATGAAGTTGGGAACAGAGGCCATGTCCACCAATCATTCTGTCATCGTCAATTCCCCTGTTATTACTGCAGCAATAAACAAAGAGTTCAGTAATAAAGTTTATTTGGCTGATCCAGTAGTGTTTACTGTTAAACATATCAAGGTAAGATAACAGCACATGTAAATTTATTTTGATTATCCAGTTTATTCACATTTTTATTTCCCTTACAAAATCAATTTTAAAATTCAATTTACTTTAAAAAATTCTTATTCTATAATTTTTTTCCAAAGTCAGCAGCCTATAGATAATGCTGCTGCTGTATATTTTTCCCCCTTAGGGTGTTTATTTTGAGGAAGGCATGTTTCTTTTATGTTTTGTGTCAATACATTGGACAGTTAAAATTTTGGAAATTGCATAGGAAGTTTTAGTATATTATATTTATTATAATAATTTCATTATTCACTCTTACAAATATTATATATAATAGTACTTCAGAAAAAGAAGATAAATTTCTCATGGTCATTTGATATTAGTACCAAAGTTAATTTCCAGGTGCAATTAAGTCTCTACTTTGTACACAAATGAATGTACACAGTACTGAGGCATTAAATTTTGTTTGCAGTTGTAATGAATCAGTAACATAAAACTAATCTAGCACTAGAAACATAAATGATACTACTTATCTTGGACTAGGTGAATGCACTAAAATAATACTTAAAAGCCAGAATCATTAGGGTAAAAAGTTAGATTTGGAATATGTCCTCTTAAGTTATATCATATAAAAGTTATTTGCTTTGAAAATTTTTTCCTTATAGCAATCTGAGGAAAATTTCAACCCTAACTGTTCATTCTGGAGCTACTCCAAGCGCACAATGACAGGTTATTGGTCAACACAGGGCTGTCGTCTCCTGACAACAAATAAGACGCACACCACATGCTCTTGTAATCACCTCACCAACTTTGCTGTATTGATGGCACATGTGGAAGTTAAGGTAAGATACTACAAAACAATAAAATGTTAGGGCTTGGGAAATCTTTGTAATGCCATATGATCCAATATATATTCAGACAATTCCTCTTAGTCACAATACAATAATATATACTACCCATGATTTTGGTTTCCCAAAGAGAAATCAGAAAAGTTTAAGTGTGTGATCTACTTTTTCCCACTATTCTGTTCAGGAATCTCTTGTTTTCTAACCTGTATCCTTCGGCTGATTCTTTGAATAATCCTCTCTGAGGGAAGACACTTTCATCTGTTTCTCAAACATTTTGTTTTCCAGATCAAATACTCCTAGTTTCTATAAGCTTTCCTTAAAAGAGGTTCTCCATGTGCTCTTGTCAGTTTTGTTGCTCTCTTGCCTGAACCATCCAATTTTATTTTTTGTTTATCTAAAGGATTCTTGGATCCATAATATAAAATAGTGGTATTTTAATTATTTTCTGAATGAATGGCTATAGAATTTTGGGAGAAATTATGGGTAAAATTATCTTGAATACCAGCATTATTTAGTTTAAATAATTTTTATTTAAAATTTATACAGCTTGATGAGTATTCAAAAAGGCATGGCATTTTTATTCAATGGAATTATTTAATCAGTCTACTCATTAGTAGTTTATTTCTGATATCAATTTTACAGAATATTTTTTTTAATTTAATTTTATTTTATTTGCATAACATATGTGTGGGTAATTCTTCAACAATAACCCTTACATAGCTTTCCGTTACAAATTTTTCCCCCCAACTCCCCACCCCTCCCCTAGATGGCAGGATATCCACTACATGTTAATTATGTTAAAATATTGGCAAATCGAATATATGTATACATATTTCCAAACTTATCATTGGTGTGCAAGAAAAATCTTATCTACACAAACGATATATCAGATAAAGGAAACACAATGTAAGCAAACATCAATCAAGGAGTATGAGAATGTTATGTTGT
>JAJPUD010001950.1:303541-371299 GCA_023553655.1 Myrmecobius fasciatus
TGAGATTTTGCCTTATTTTACCTCCTATATTTTTACTTTATTTTGCCTCCTTTTCCCCCCTCCCCCCTTTTTCTTTTTCAGTATGGTATCCCTTCCACCTCTAATTTCTTTTCCATTATTATCAAAGAAAAATCAAATTATACTGCCATTCTTTAAAGGATACCTATAGTAGGAATATAGTTCTCAAGAGTTTTCCTTTTTACCTTTTTATGTTTCTCTTGAGTTCTCTATTTGGAGGTCAAATTTTTTGTTCAGATCAGGTCTTTTCATTAGAAATAGGTGAAATTCTCCTGTATCATTGAATGACCATCTTCTTCCCTGGAAGATGATGCTCATTCTAGCTGGATAACTTATTCTTGGCTGTAATCCAAGTTCTTTTGCCTTTCGGAATATCTGGTTCCAGGCCCTTCGATCCTTCAATGTGGAAGCTGACAGATCCTGTGTAATTCTAATGACAGTTCCTCGGTATTTGAACTGTTTCTTTCTAGCTGCTTGCAATATCTTTTCCTTGGTGCGATAGTCCTGAAATTTGGCCACGATATTCCTTGGAGTTTTAATTTTGGGGTTTCTTTCTGGAGGTGATCGGTGAATTCTTTCAATGCCAATTTTGCCTTCTGATTCTAAAACATCAGGGCAATTCTCTTTCATGATTTCCTGGAAGATAGCATCCAGGTTCTTTTTTTCATCGTGGCTTTCAGGGAGTCCGATAATCCTTAAATTGTCTCTCCTGGATCTGTTTTCCAAGTCAGTTGTTTTTCCTAGGAGATATTTCATATTTTCTTCTATTTTTTCATTTTTGTGTTTTTGTTTAACTGATTCTTGAAGTCTTATTGAGTCATTTACTTCTATTTGTTCAATTTTAATTTTTAAAGTATTATTTCCTTCAGTTATCTTTTTTAGCTCCTTTTGTAGCTGGCCAATTGAATTTCTGGATTCAATGCATTCTTTTTCCATTTTGCCAGTTTTATTTTTCAGTGAATTGTTGTCTTTTTCCAATTCACCAATTTTGTTTTTCAGTAAATTGTTGTCTTTTTCCAATTCACCAATTTTGTTTTTCAGTTCACCATTTTTATTTTCCAGTGAATTGGTGATTTTTTCCAATTCACCAATTTTGTTTTTCAGTGAACTGTTTTCTTTTTCCAATTCACCAGTCCTATTTTCCAGTTTTTGATATTTCTGTTGCCCTGATCTCAATTTATTTCCCCATTCTTCTTCTAGCTCTCTTTTGAGATTCTTAATGCAATCATCCAGGTAAGCCTTCTGAAAGGGAGACCAACTTAAGTCTGCCTTTGTGGCTTCATCTGGGATTGTTTTCATAATGTCAGGATCTGGGGACTGTTCTATTTTTTCTCCGTAAAAGCTTTCTATGGTGAGAGCTCTCTTCTGCTTCTTGCTCATGATTTAAATTTGGGATATTGGTCAAAAGCCGAGAAAACTGCAACAATTTATATTTGCCCTGGGGCAGTTTGTCGAGTTGACTTCCGGTCTGAGGCTGGTCGGGCTAGATTCGCACTAGGACCACGTTTTCAGCTGTTCTCTATCCACCCCCTTCCAAAGGCAGATCTGCCAAAGCACCTGCCCGCAAGCAGAGCAAAGTGGCCCAGGCGTCTCCCAGGGGCTTCCTGGGTGCCCAAAATCCGCCCCTCTATCGCAACCCTGACTTCCGCCCCGGCTGGAGTCTGATCGCGACCAGCAGCCGATTTCCCCTGAGGCTAACCTTCTCCGGAGTTCTTTCAAGGTAGATCTTTTATAGAAGTGCGTTGTAGTCCAAATGCTTGGCGAGGCCCTCACTCAGAAACCAGTTTTAAGGCTTACTTTGTCTGGGTTTGAGGGAATGTCGGAGGAGTTCACAGAGAAAGCTGTCCGCAGTTCGCCATCTTGGCTCCGCCCCAATTTTACAGAATATTAGGCTTAATCTTGTAAATTTACTATTGCATCTCTACTTCCCTTCAAATACGGCATTCTTTATCTTTTAGACTAAAGTGGTTTCATTTTACTACAATCTTTTGCAGTAAAACAAAATGAGGGTGAAACAATATCCATTAATTAAGGTTTTAAAACATTATCAAAGGTTTTTTTTTTTAAAGAAATTTTCTTTTTTTTTAATGGTTTTTTTTTTTATTGCTATCCTTTCTTTTGATATCAGTTACATTTCCATCTGGATTTTTTCCAGTTATTAAAGAGTATAGTCACTGTTGTCATTTTATTTGCATAATTCTAAATCATATTGATTATTTCTGTCTTTTGTCATTTTTGTCAATTTTCTTTGCCAATTGTTGAGTGAATCCTCAGGACTGTTTTGATGTACATTTCTCTTACTCATTGATTTGGAATATTTTTAATGGGATTGTTAATAGTGTACAATTTATTTTTTAGATCTATTGGTTTTTACCTTCTATGTGTTCAGGAATGGCTTTTGATCTTTAAAAAAATTATTTATCGCCTATAAATCTCAGATATCAGAACTCTATCACAAATATTTGATTTTTTTCAAGTATTTTTTACTATAGTGATCTTTTCTCTTTTTATCTTAGATAAATTAATTTATCATACAAAAGCTTTTCAATTTCATATACTTAAAATAATCTATTTTATATTTTATAACTGGTTCTTTTATTTGGTTAAGAGTTTATTCTTAACTCATAACTATTAAAGTCATAGAATCTGCATCTCTATAATTTTTTTAGGATATAATTTTAAAAAATCCAGGTCATGTGTCCATTTTGAATTTTTTATGTAATATGCTGTAAAATATTAATTTAAACCTCATTTCTGCCTGAATTTTTTTTATTTTCAAAGAAGTAGTTCTTTTGTAGTTTTAAGGAATATAAAAAACTGGGTTGTTATACTTCCAATCTTAAAATTGAACACCTACTTCTTTTTTAAATATTGTGTTTTCTTATTCCAGATTAAAATTCAACAATTTTATAGAAATCACTTTTTTTTTTTGAGGGGGGGAATAAAAGTGAGAAAATTATACAAAAGTACATAAGATTATAGAAGCATTTCTAAAATTTGTGGGTTTTTTAAATTATTAAAAGGATAGCCTTTTCTAATAATTCATTTGTTTCATATATCCTGTAAATTTCTGGGTTACATATCTGGAGGTGTCACACATATGTTTTATTTTTGCCGGAGTTAAATTCTACATAAATTAGAATTCTGTATAAAACACAAAAGATAGAAAATTCCCTAGATTATCTAGTCCAGTCTTTTATTTTAATGGATGATAAAAAAAAATCAGGAATCTTAAAATCATGGAATACAAAGTTGGAAAGAACTATAAGACCATCAAGACTAATCTCCAGGGGAATAAGAATTTCCTCCACGATATATCAAACAATCTAGCTACAACCTAATGACCTTCAATGAAGAGGAACCTTCCATCTTGTAGGAAGTTCATTCTCCTTTCCGATAATTCTAATTACTAGGACGTTTTGGTGGTTTGTTTATTTTTTCTTTGTCAGAGAGTTTGAAATTTTCTACTCTTTGATTCAAGCAGAAGCAAAACTTCTCCTGCTTCCACATTAACCCTTCAAATACTTCAGAACAATCATATTGGCTCCTCTAGGAACCTCCATTTTGAGAGTGGCTTCTCAATTATGTTCATTCCATTATTCTTCTCCCAGATGTACACCTGACTTCCAGAATTCTTCCACTCTTGCTATCTCTTCCCTATCCCTCCCTTTTCAATTCCCATTTAAACTTTGTTTTCTCTCATTAGAATGTAAGTTTTTTAAGGGCAAGAACTGTCTTTCTGTCTTTCTTGTATTTGTATTCTCTATGCCTGGGACATAGTAAGCACTTACTTGAAATATTTGTTGATTTGACCTTAAAAATATTCTCTTCTCTAGGCTAAACATCTACAATTATATCAACTGTTATTCACATTGCTTGAATTTAAGAACTTTTACCATCCTTTTTCTATTTTTCTTCTTTGAATGTATTATAGTTTATCATCAGTGTCTTTCCAGAACTAAACTACATAGGTGAACTGATCAAGGCAGACTATATCACCTCCCTAGTTCTGTACCTTTTGAATCTCTTAATTCCAACTAAAATCATGTCATCTTTTTTTTTTATTGCTCAAACATTGTTAACTCATTTGGCCTCTAAGCCTCACTATTCTCCAAACTTTTCTATTTGAAGACCATCCTCTATAGTCATGATTTCTCCATCTTATATTTGTGAAGTTATGTGTATTTGTATATGTGCTTTATTCTTGTAGAACATTTTACTGTTCTCGTATACTTATTAAGTCTTTTTTTTTTTAGTAAATATTGGCAGTGGTATAATATGGGAAGATCTTTTAAGCTTCTGTTTCTCATTCAACCTATTAGATGTGCCCCCTAGCTTTACCACCTATCTGCAAATTTTCTAAGTATGTCACCTATACCTATATTCAAATTCTTGACAACTACAACAGATCTCTGTAACCTTTTACAAGAGAACTTCCATTTTGACATATAATCTTATTTGACTATAGCTCTACAGCTGGGTCCCAGTGAGTTAGAATAATGAATCTCCTAGAACATATATTAAATTTCCTACTATTATGTAATTATAATTATGTACAATACAGTGTTATTGTTAAATTCAATTGTGCCTGAATTTTCATGACCCCATTTGGTGTTTTCTTGACAAAGTGATTGGAAGGGCTACCCATTGCTTCCAACTCATTTTAAAAATGAGGAAACTGAGGCAAGAGAATTTGTTCAAGGTCACACAGCTATTAAATTTCAGAGGCCAAATTCAGTCTCACAAAAATGAGTTTTCCTGATTCCAGTCCCAGTGCTCTATCTACTTTGCAGAGCAAATTTGAATAATATGAACACTTCAGGAGAGTTATGAGATTTATCTCTTCTCTTTTAAGTCTAGCCATTCAATTAGTTCTGAATATATTTAATTCTGCACTTGTCTAACCCATCTTCATGTCTACAAGAGTAACATGAGTTACTTTGTCAAATATTTTGCTAAAATCTGACTAAATTATATCTACATATTATCTTGATCTATCATTGAAAATAAGAAAATGAAGCCCTATTGAATTTTTGCAATCATAACTCCCTTTTGGAATTTTTCTCTAACCCTTTCTGTAATATTTTGGTCTAGGTGGGTTACTAAATTATAGATAAAGACTAGCAAATCTAGCCTGCTGCCTGTTTTTTTATAGGGACTGCTAATAAGAATCTCTCCTCTCCTCTCCTCTCCTCTCCTGTCCTCTCCTCTTCTTCTTTCTCTCTCCCCCTCTCTCTTTTCTCTCTCTCTTTTCTCTCTCTCTCCCTCTCTCTCTCTCTCTCTCTCTCTCTCTCTCTCTCTCTCTCTCTCTCTCTCTCTCTCTCTCTTTCTCTTCCTCCTTCTCTTAAAACTGTGACTTTATTTTAAATGTTAAAAATTGTTCTTAGTTTATGGTGATTCATTTAGCCTGTGAATCATAATATGGTGTCCCCTGCTCTAGAATGTTGGTAGGAAACAATCAAATTCATGGTACTATGGTACCTTGTTCCAATAATCAGGACAACATTTGTTTTCCTCCAGTTAGGTAACCTCTACTATTCTCCATATTTTTCCAGTGATCTTGAGGGGCGTACTGCTACCAAGACCTATTTTTTAAATACCATGATTTTCCTGGCAATGTTTTATGAGTGCAAATTATGACCACAAATTTCATGATCTCAGAAAAAATCTAATGGTAAATGTCTTTTGAGGCAATTTAGATATACATAATGGATAGAAGAAAGCAGTAACATATTTATAGAGATGATGTGATCATAAGAAATAATGTGACAGAATTAACCAGTGATATATATGGCCAGAAAAGTGAGAGGGAAGGAAAAGAAAAAGGTAGCCTCCATGCTGCGCTACTACTTTTGAAATATTGAAAGAATAAGATGCATGTTTACCTTACTTTTTTTGGAATATCTATGGAAAATTTATGGAAAGCCTTGTGTAAGAATCTGGTAGGAGAAAAAAGGCAGGCCTCCTGTCGTGCACTATGCCAATGAAAACAGCATATTCACACTGACAAATGAGATCCCAGATCAATTGTTTTATTAAGGTTGGAAATCAATTGTGATCATTAGTATATTTTCAGACATTTTAACACTGTGAGCTCTTCCTTCCATGTGTTTCCTTATCATATACAATTTAATTCATTGTTTTCTTCTTTTCATTAAATGCTGTCCACCATTTGTCTATCTCAAACTTCTATTCTTTTGGATTTGGTCATCTTTCACTATAAGTAAAGAAAATTTTAAGATTAAGAAAGAGTATATTTCTCCTTTTTTGTTCTATTCTGAAATCTGTATCTAAGCAACTAAAATGATAAGTACATAAAATATTTGTAGGCATATTGCAAACATTGACTCAGGCATTGGTACTCAGAATCTACTCAATTCATCCACAGTTGTCTCTCTCCTCTTACTGGAGAACTAAAGAGCAGAGCACTAATCTCTCAAAATTCTCCCTTACAGAAGGGCTCACAACTTTCCTGGTAAGTTCATTTTCTATCAGTAGCTATGACTTCATGAGAATACATTCTTCTTTTTTCTTCCCACTCCTTGCAAGTTCTTTTTGCATGTTGTCTTCCCCATTAATTTGTAACCTTCTTGAAGACAGAAACTGTCTTTTTCTTATTTATTTCTTTTCTTATTTTTCTTATTCTCCTACTATCTCCAGTAGCTAGCCCAGTAATTAGCACATAATAAATGCTTAATAACTGTTTATTGCACTGAATTTCACTAGATTTTCATCTTACAATAAGGCAGTCACCCTACTGGCATTACTTTTTAGGGAATGTAATATCAAACTGATGCTCACTAAGAGGACTAGGAAGAGTCTAATTTTCTTAAATGAGAAAGACCAAAAATATCTTCGAACAAAATTGGCTTAAAATTATCTATATTTTATTTTAAGTGTGAGAAAATAGTCTATGTAAAAAGGCTATTCCTTCAGGCAAATTATCCTCATTACTTGTCATGAAAAAATCAACTTTATTCTGTTGGTTTCTCAGCTCCTCTTAACAAATAATTCAAATGGATATCCTTGATCTATGGTAATTTGTATTGCTTAATACTTTGTACTGTTACATTTCTTACTTTAGCAACTGAATTTCCAATTTCCTTTACAAAACAGTGATACTCTTGCCTTAATAATTTCAATTTATAACTTCAATAGAAAATTCTAGCTAAGAATAGCAAATCTTATGAGTTAAAACATTGTGTCAATAAAGTAATAAGGATTTGAATGCAAGGTAAAGATTGGCATTTGACTCTATCAGGTTTAGAAGGGGAATATATTATTTCTACATGTTAACACTTGCCACAAATAAGGGGGGTGGGGAACAGGTCTCTTTCCCCTAGTAAATGATAGATTATACGTGAAAGGACTGAGTTTTGGAAATTTGAGCTTTAATCTGAAATACTATTTTCAGTTTATAAAGAAATACCAGAGGGCAAAAATGCAAGCTAAAATTAGAGTTGTCCAACCTGTCTTTTAAATGTAGAAATCATTAGATATTCTATACAAGAATTTTTCTTTTTTTTATATATAAAGCTTTTTATTTACAAAACATGAGTGACCTTTCAACATTGACCTTTGCAAAAAAACCTTTTTTTCCCCAAGCTTTTCCTTTCCTTCCCCCCACCCCCCACCCCTAGATGACAGGTAATCTAATACATGCTAAATAGGATAAATTATATGACAAATACAATACATGTATACATATCTATACAGTTATCTTACTGCACAAGAAACATCAGATCTAGAAAGAGAAGAAGAAAAAAAAAAAAAAACAACCTAAGAAGGAAAACAAAATGCATGGAAATATTCACAGAAAGCGTTAAAATGCTGTGTTGTGGTTCACTCTCAGTTCCCACAGGCCTCTCTCTGGATGTATATGACTATCTTCCTCGCAGAACAACTGGTTTGAATCACATCATTGCTGAAGAGAACCATGTCCATCAAAATTGATCATCGTATAGTCTTGTTGCTGTGTATAATGTTCTCCTGGTTCTGCTGATTTCACTCAGCATCAGTTCATGCAAGTCTCTCCAATCCTCTCTGAAATCCTCCTGTTGGTCATTTCTTACAGAACAATAATATTCCATAACATTCATATACCATAATTTATTCAACCATTCTCCAATTGATGGGCATCTTTTCAATTTCCAGTTTCTTGCCACTACAAAAAGGGCTGCCACAAACATTTTTGCACATGTGGGTCCCTTTCCCTATACAAGAATTTTTCAAAGTATGGCTATCACACTGGATAGTTCTTCACTGAATCTTAGAGCTGAAATGAACTGATAGAGAATAGTCATTTCAATATAGACCTGAACATGAATCCCTATGACATACCTGATAAATCAGGCTATTATTTGAATACTGCCAATGAGGGAGTATCCTGTACATCAGAGAGAGTGCCCATTTTTCTTTTGGCTAGCTCTTTGTTTATTTTCACCATATATCAAAACCAAATTTCCCTCTGCATCTTTTGGTTCTGACTTTTCAGGCCAATAGAAGCCTAATTTTCCTTCTTTATGACTAGTAGATTACCAAAGGATATTTTCTTATTTAGTGTCTTGTTTATTGATAAAGGCATAATTAAACTGTAGGACTTCATGTTTTAAAGTGAAATGTTAAAAATATTAAATTATTCTGCCTGTCTATAGTGGAATATATTCCCTTCAGTTCTATATAATCACTTATTGCCTCAGAATAAAGATTAATGTGGATAGTGCTTCTTTAACCCCGTCAAAACCATTATAAAATTATGGAGTTTTAATTACAGCCACTTAAGGGTACAGATGTAAGTGTTCTTGGTAGGAGAGTAAAGTTGTGTGTATTATATGAAGAGAATTCTTTAGAAGTCCCATGAGTTATGGATTGTATTTTAATTATTATAACAGTGAAGTAAAGTTCTACTTCATTCCTTCTGTGATTGATAGCCGTCTGGTTTCTTAATCAGTGTAGCTATATATCTCTGTCTTAAGTAGGGGAAAATACCAATTACTGACCAGACAAGTAGTGATTTATCTAACGTTTTTCAACAGGGAGTTTGTAGGATCAATTCCTCGTTGAACAAGGAAGACTGCTCAACTGAGGAAAAAAAATTGTTTTTAATATACTAACTATATAAGAATTAAATGATCCCAGAGCCACCTTACTTTGCTTAACCCACTGTGTATTTGCTATGGATAGATTCCTATATTTCAGTGAATCTAAAAGAACTCAAACTCTATACTTCTTCATTCTATATTGCCATCTTTGCAATTATTTTTTCCTCCTTCCCAATCCCTCCCCATGAAAAAGCTCTATACAAGCAACCCATATATTTTAGGAGGTGTTGGATCTAATTCATGTTATTCAGAAGTTGGAAAATGACTTATCATTTTTTTCATGCTGGGCAATCTCAAAGGAATTTTATAAATAAATACATGAAGTTATGTTGGTTTATTTCATTCCCCAAATGAGCTTTTTCAGGTGAGATGTTACACATCATCATGAATTTTTACAGTTACAAATGCCAGAAAATGTTAATCTAGAGATTCTTAGCTAAAAAATCTACACTGATTAATTCCTACAAATGGCAATTAAAGGAGCTAGATTCAGCTGCTGACTAAAATATGATGACACATCTGTTCAGAAAAGTAGCAAAAATAATACCTTGTTAAGAAAACTATAGGAATAATGACCATTGAATTCCCATGATAGGTATAAAATTACCATGCTTAATCACCAGTTATCAAATGGCTAACTTTCAGTATGCTTAATATGTCATATAAAGTACCCTATAAAATATGCTATTTTCATAATTTGCAGACAAGTTAACAGTAAAAATGAAAATTTTGTCCTAACTTGTTTCAAGACCATAAAATAAGTGAAGAATCATTGTTACACTAAGTCTTAGAGTGAATGTTCATGTGAGAAAGCTCTCTAGAAAAATGATGTTAAACAAAACAAATGAGCAGCAGCAAAAAATGCTTCATCTAAGATGAAAACTTGAGAAATTCATTAAAATACTTTTTAAAAAGATGCATAAACATCTGTCCAATCTTAGCATCTTATGTGTGAGAACAGATAGATGAAAGCTCAGTTGGATTTGGCAGTCTATGAATAGAAATTATTACTTAAAAACCTCTGTCGAGAGTTTCTGCAGCCTGAGTTCATAGAAGTGCCAATGATAACTATTCACTCTACTACAAACAAACAAAAAAAAAAGACCTCTTTTTGGGGGAAACGTTTATTCTCTCTAGGGTATTTTCTCTAACTTTTTATGTCTTAAGACTAGAAAAGCCTCTTAAGAAGAATGAAATTAGAAGTACTGTATCCAATAGAATATTATTTACAGATGAGATATTAATAACATTTTTTGTGAAACTCATAATTAAATTTTCTTAAACTTCACAAATTCAACAATAGATAAGACATTTATTAAGCTCTTTTGTCAGGCTTTGTAGTGGATACTAATGTCAGTATAAATAGGAAATAGTCTTCATCTTTAAGTAGAGTATAGCCTAGTAAGGAAGATATGCTATATGTATTATTATACATTACATTTAATACACATAGGACAGTAGGCATATATTTCAGTAGTTTCTGATGTTTTATCAGTCAAAACTTTTCCAGTGGTAATAATATCCATGGCTCTTCCATGTTGTATTTATTATTTTTCTGTCTTTTAGATCTTTTAAAAATCAATACATATATATAATATATATATAATATCATATCATGTATTCCAATTGTTTTTCCTTTTGTTTTCGTTAGAGATATTTTAAAGCTTTTATTCCACACTTTTGAGTCTATCATGCTAGTATCAAAATGGATGGCTCCAATACTGATGGAAACAGTTTATATATTAATAGTTTATGTAAAACAGTTAACATAATCTTGCCAGATCTTTTCCCTTTTTTATTTGTGTTTTACTCTTTATAATTTCACCCTTTAAATACTCTTAATATAACCTATTCATATTTGATTTCTTGCCATGCTTTTGGTAAACTTGCTTTTTTAAATCATTATTTTTACTTTTTTTGTTTTATTACATGAAGTCATGAAACAAGTTAGAAAATGATCAAGTATGTGAGAGAGAGGTCACATTGAGGCATGAGAAATTCAAGGATAAAAGGTCACATCTAAGTGGAAGATTTTATCAAGTAAGTAGCGTTTGACCTGAGTTTTAATAAGAAAATTATTTTAACATTCTAAGGTTGGAGAGGGAATATCCATTGTAGAAATAAATGATGCCATGGTTAAATTCCATTGATTGAGGAAGGAGCTAGACAATAGCAAGCAGGTACCATTTGTTTGGACTTAAAGTACATGAAAGGGATTAATGCGGGAGAAGAAAAAATAAAACTGGAAACACATATTTGAGCTGAATGATAGTTAACTTGGAATGTCAAGTTAACAAGTTTGTATTTTTTCCATTGAGATGTTTCTAAAGATTTGTGCATAAAGGAACGAGGGGATTACATCTGTAGTCAAGGTCAGTGGGTGTGAAGGACAAATTGGAACAGAGAAAATCTGAATGAAAGGATGTCAGTCATAAGGCTATTTCAATAATGTAGGTGAGACTTAATGCAGACATATTTAAATTGGCAAGTCTATGTTAAAAGTCAATAGAAGAACAACATTTTAGAATTGGAAAGGACCTTCATGATATCTAGTCAAATGAAAAGGAATTTGAAAGGCAGTGAAGAAATTAAAAAAAAAATTGTAACTGGTTAAATGTTTATTGAATTTGAATTGAGGTAGGAAAAAGATTGAAGTTCTGCTGAGGGAATTCTATTAGATGAGGTTCCTTCCATTTCTTTGATCTATGAAGTCATTGGGCATATAAAAACCTGGATGAGAGAAAATATTTTGTAATTGGTTATGCTCTCAGGGGTTGGATAGAATCATTTTAGAGAGTACAATTCACTATGTCCTTTTCCCAGGGTTCTAGATATATAGTTTGAATTCCCAAAGGATTTTGTTTTAGCAATATGTATCTCTGTGTCCATATTCCTGTTTCTGGTGCCCAGGATGTACATGGGCTGATAAAATTAAAATCCATTCCCATAATCAATTGTGAGCTCATTTTATTGAGATATCCTGAGAGTTTTCCTCAGACAAGTCTCTGGTGGATTAACACTTCTCATGAATCAATCTCTGTCCAAAATCCATTGCACTCCACAATTTATGACTGTATTTGCTGCTGTTAACTAAAGTGAAAAAAAATTAGCCCAGGGCAAAATGAATTTTATTTATAGAAGTATGATTAACCAGTAAAGAAGATTTGGGTATATTTGATCTGAACAATTAATCTCTGCATGATTCAGAGTGAAGTACCCCTAGTTTTAATATCTCCTTGATCTATTTATTGTATTATCTTTCAGATTTGATGAATTCCCTCTTTGGTGAGTTTTTATTTGTAATAGTTGTGCTGTAGTCTTCCCTGGTCAGAGAACATTTACAGCATAATACTTAGTTTGGGGCATCTTTTAGAAAAGCTTTGGCGTGGAGTTGTTGATTAAGGAAGGGTAACCAGGAAAGGGAAAGGACTTAAAAATCATGTATTCTTTGGAAGGAAATCAGAATGTATGTTATAAAGAAAGGAGGCATAATAGGTGACTTCAAGAATTTGAAGATTGCTAATGTCAGAGAGAGAGTTGACACTTGCTTTTACTTGGCCTTTTGGAAAGAACTAAAAGCAATAAGAAGAGAAGCAGATTTTCATACTATGTAAGTAAAAAGTGCCAAATAGAACTATGCAAAATCAAAATGTTTTCCCTACTGATGTGAGGTACCCATCCCTGAAAATCTTGATGTAGAACCTGGTATAATGCAGAGAGAATTTTTAACAAGTGTGGGTTGGAAAATTGGTGACTTCTGGGATCTTATGAAACTCTAATTCAATGAAACATGATAGAATGGTTGAATCATACATGTTTTTTTTGTTTTTTTTAATTAAAGCTTTTTATTTGTATAACATATGTATGGGTAGTTCCCCAGCATTGATCTTTACAAAGCTTTCCATTACAAATTTTACCCCCTGTCCCCTCCCCTCCCCTAAATGGCAGGAAGTCCATGACATGTTAATAATGTTGAATTACTTGACAAGTTATGCAAGAAAAATCCTACCTACAAGAAAAAAAGAAAATCAGAGAAAGGCAACACAATGCAAGCAAATATCAATAGAGATCATGAATATGTTATATTGTGGTCCATATTTCATATCCCTCTCTCTGGGTGTATATGGTTTTCTTCAGTGAACAACTGAAACTGGTTTGAGACAATTCTTTGTTGCAGAGAGCCATGTCCATCAGAATTGATCATCATGCAATACTGTTGTTGCTGTGTATGATGATCTCCTGGTTCTGCTCCTTTCACTCAGCATCAGTTCATGCAAGTCTCTCCAGGCCTCTCTGAAATCGTCCTGCTGGTCATTTCTTACAGAACAATAATATTCCATAACATTCATATACCATAATTTATTCAGCCACTCTCCAATTGATGGGCATCCCTTCAGTTTCCAATTTCTAGCCACTACAAAAAGGGCTGCCACAAACATTCTTACACATGTGGGGCCCTTTCCCTCTTCTAAGATCTCTTTGGGATATAGGCCCAGTAGAAACACTGCTGGGTCAAAGGGTATGCACAGTTTGATAACTTTTTGAACATAGCTCCAAATTGCTCTCCAGAATGGTTGGATCCGTTCACAGTTCCACCAACAATGTATTAGTGTCCCAGTTTTCCCCCATCCCCTCCAACATTGAATCATACATGTTGAGGTAGCATGTGAAAGTGTGGGAGTTGGTCAGAAAGGGGAAAGAATATAAAGAAACCAGCCAGTACAGATGTGGCAAATTGTCTACATTAGTGGGACAGGAAAAAGAAGAGGGTCCAGTGAAAAAGAGAAATATTTTCCAAAAGGCAACTGAAAATGCAATCATAGCTCTACAATGTTGTGTCTAGTCTTTTAAAATTCATACCTTTTTTTTTTTTGTCTCTTGCCTTCTGTGGGGCAAAAGAGGAAAAAAAAAAGCTCTGAATGTTCTGAATGTTCACTAACTCTTGCTTTGTTCTGTTTTTCAAGTTAAAAAATGTTTGAAATTGTTCAAAAGAGTTTTAATCCTTTAAAAAGACAATTGCTGGCAGGAGAAACCAGTTTGGCTGTTACTAATCCTTGGAGAAGTAGAAGGGAGTAGACTCCTATTGTATGCAAAACAACCTGAGCTGGAGACTTAGAAGGGATGTATTAGAGGAAATATGGACTTTTGTAGTCCCCATCAACCAGTAAAATGGTGAAATGGTGCCAAGTCTTTTTTGGATAAAAGTGAAAAGGGCGGGGGGGGGGTGTTGGGTTGAAGAGTTACATTTTCTCTGAGTTCAGTTTGAACCACACAGGATGCAAGGACAAAGAAGAGCTTTATTCCCATAGTTAAACCCAGAGCTGAACAGCCTAAAAAGGGCAGAAAAGTTCTAATTTCAGCAGTGAATAAATCCTCAATATTTTGTAGGTGTGTATTGATTGAAATGAATTCAATTAAATTACTTAACATAGAAGGCTCAAGCCTAAAATAGCAAAAATTACAGGATTCTCTGAGAAAAGTTGTTGGGCCGTTCCTGAGCATAAATATTTCTAAAGGATTCCAATATGGAGGAAAGAGTTAAGGAAGTCTTAAAAAGGTGAATAGAGTCTTAGATTTTTTTATGGATTTTCGAGATGACCAAACAAGAAACCAAAGTTTAGAAAGATCGACAAGGATACATATATAGTAATTAGTAAAATTGGGAATGGAAACCAAGATTTTTTTCTATCCAAAAAAACCTCCTTATTTTTGCCTTCTTGCTTCCCAGGTTTCCTTCAAATTCTAGCAAAAATCCTTCTGCATGAAGTCTCTCTCTATTGCCCTTAATTCCAGTCTCTTCCTTTTGTTGATTAATTGCACTTTATTCATTTATATACTTTATTCAAGATATAACTTGCTTGTACATAATTACTTGCATGTTGTTTTTCCCATTAGAATATGAGCTCTATGAAAGGGACTATCTTTTACCTTTCTTTGCTAGAGCTTATCATTGTGTTTGGCAAATAATAGGAACTAAATGATTGCTTATTGACTGACTCACCAATCCAGTTCTCTTTCAACTCTACAAGAAGAAATAATGACAGGTAGTCAAGGAGACCCTTTGTTTTTGCATCACATTCATTTCTGGATAGATGCCTTCCTCTTCCCTTATAACAATAATTTAAAAAGAAAAGGGAAAGAAGTTCAATAAAACCAACTCACTGACTGAGAATATATTCAATATTCCATGAACATAGTCCCTCACATCTGCAATGAAAGGAGGAAGGCAAATTCATGTCAATCTTTCTCTGTGGACAAATTTGTTTATAATATCCAGTCAGCTTTATATTAACATTCTAGTTTTGTTTATATTGTTTTCCCAGTTTTGCCTACCTTACTTTGTATTATTTCATGGAATACTTTTTCTTTTTCCTAAATTGTTTATTTGTATCCTTTTTTTAAATAAAATAAGGCAATAAGATACTATTATATCTATGTGCCATAATTTATCTATTCCTCCAATTGATGCATAGCTATAAAAGTGATACAGTATATAAAGAGCTTTGCTTTATTTCTTTGAAGATGAAGTAAACATGTAGCTGTAAAATCTCCAAGTCAAATGTTATTCAAATTTAGTCTTTTTAAAAGCATATTTAGAAATTCCAAATTTATTTACAGAAGGGTTTTGACCATGTCACAGCTCTACCAATAATATGTGAATGGCTGTGTCTTTCTGTAGCCCCTTCCCTATTGACCAGTGACATATTTTTTTTACTTGTGCTAATTTAGATGATATGATGGAAATTATGAGAAGCATATTGATTTTCATTTCTTTTATTATTCTTGTATATACATTTATTTAAAAAAAATTATCCCACCCTTTACCAAATAAAGTCAAATTGGTTTACGTGATTTAGGCATAAAGGATGATACTATAAGCACATTAGAAGAACAGGGATAGTTTACCTGTCTGATCTTTAGAGAAGAGAGGAATTTATGTCAAAAGAAAAACTTAAGAGTATTGTGAAATGCAAAATGTATAATTTGGATTACATTACATTAAAGAATTTTTCCCCCAACAAACAACCAATGCAGCCAAGATTAGAAGGAAAGAAGAAAGCAAAGGGGGAAATTGCAGCCAGTGCTTCTGATAAAAGTTTCATTTCTAAAATATATAGAGAATCGATTCAAATTTACAATAATACAAACCATTATCCAGTTGATAAATGGTCAAGTGACATGAATGAACAGTTTTCAGATAAAGAAATTAAAGCCAACTATAGTTATATGAAAAAAATGCTCTAAATCATTATTGATTCGAGAAATGCAAATTAAAACAACTCTGAGATACCACCTCACTTCTTAGATCGGCTAAGATGAAAGTAAAAATGATAAACGTTGGAAGGGATGTAGGAAAACTGGAACACTAATGCATTGTTGGTGGTGGTGTAAAATGATCCAATTATTCTGGAGTACAATTTGGAATTCTGTCCAAAGGGCTATAAATCTGTGCCTCCGTTTTGATCCAGGAGTGTCACTACTGAGTATCTCAAAGAAATCATAAAGGATGGAAAAGGACCCACGTGTGCAAAAATGTTTATAGCAGCTCTTTTTGTGTTGGCAAAGAATTGGAAGATGAGTAACTCGCCATCAGTTAAGGAATGGTTGATTAAGTTATGATATATGAAAGTAATAGAATATTATTGTTCTATAAAAATGATGAAATGAGTTTTTAATGACTTAGAAAGATTTACATGAACTGATGTTGAGTGAAGCAAGCAGAACCAGGAAAACATGGTATACAGAAACCGCAGGAGTGTGCATTTATCAACTTTAACAGACTTGGTTCTTCTCAGCAATTCAAAACTTAAAAGGCAATCCCAATAAACTTTGGGTGGAAAACACCATCTGCCAAAGAAAGAACTATGAAGACTGAATAGAGATCAACACATACTATTTTCACCTTTTTTTCTTCTGTTTTTTCCCTTTTTTTCTGATTTTTCTCTCCCAAAATGATGCATATGGAAATATGTAAAAAAGAATGTACAGTATGTCAATAATGTTTTTACATGTTATCAGGGAAAATAAAAATAATAAAAGAAACAAATATTTCAATAGACTGAGATGTGAGGAATCATACCTTTACCATAGCTTCTGGAAGCAGGGATTTTGTACAACAGAATGAATTATTGAAACAAAAAAAAATCATCATATTCATTTAGCACAAGATTTCATGAAGTTGTCAACAGCTTGTAATTTTTCTTTACACAATTCTCCCCCCACCCCCGACACACATACCCATATCCTTTGAGCGTTTATACACTGAGAAATGGTACTTGCTCTTAGATATTTGTGTTAATTCCCTACTTAACTTGAATATCATATTTTATGCAGATTTTTAAATGAAGCAATATTTTCCCCTCTTACCTTAACTTTATCTACTTTTTTCAAAAGTTTTTACTTTCACATAATTTAAATTATCTGTGTTTTGAATAAGGGACTTTTTATATGTCTAAGAATGTCTTTTGCTTTGTTTGATGTTTGTCTTAAAGTCTGATTTCATTTCCTGTGATTCCATATGTATGAGATATTTCATGGTGTAGTGGTTAGAGAGCTGACCTCATTTCAAGAGGACCCAGACACAAGGCCTACCTGTGATATGTAATAGTTTAATTACTCTTACTGCACCTAGATGCCCATGTAAGACAGTATCTTAAAAAAGAATTGACATGAGGAATTTCTCAAAGGAGAAAAGCTGTCTCTAGACCAATAAAATCATAGTATAGGCTAAATTTCTTAAATGGATGAGGCTTTTGTTTTGGTGTGGATCTATGATTTTTTTTTAAGAGTGTAGCATCAACACAAATAACTAGCTTATTTTTAGAGATTGTCTTTGGAGGCACCAAGAGGCTGATTTGTCTATAAGCAGTCATATAGCTAGCTACTGTGGAGTCTCATCTTCCTAACTTCATGGCCAGCCTTAGGTGCATTATCCTATGTTGCCCTTTTCCTTCTTGCATTTATGATAATTTATAGTAACATTAAAATTTGATTTGATTTAGAAAATGGAAAAAAATTGACAATTCTTGAGTGGTTATCTCTGATTTCCCAATTATTGCACCTAAAGAGAACTAGAATTGTAAAACATAATGAACTTATAAGGATGCCAATAATAGCCTATAGTTTGAATGAACTGGTATTGCAAGTATAAATCATTGCGATATCTTAAGTTCAGTTTCATAGAGGTATGGCTGTGGTTGCTTGGTCAACTTTTCATAGAAGAATTGAATAAATCACAAGCATTTTAGATTGACAGTAAGTTCCAGACCATGAAAAAAGCATTAGACCCTAACCCAATCCCTTCATTTGACAGATAAGTAAATTAAAATCAATAAGATGTAATGGGATTTGCCCAACATTATACAAGTAGAATTATGATATGAAACTGGAATCTCTGCTTCCAAATCTAATGTCCATTCCATATCCTATAACACTCATTCCTTCCTTCTGTGAAACCAACAACATTTTAGTGGCTCTCTATAAAATATATAGGAATATACTTAAAGTTTTTAATAAAGTATCTTCAGCTTCTATATTTTCTGGCATATTGCTTTTACAAATCTCTCTTATTTAGCATTTTAGAGTTTACAAATTGCCTTCCTAATGAAGAGCATGTGGGCAAGGTAGTATAAATATTGCTAGTATTCTGGTTTTTCTGATGAGCATTTGCTCCTTTGCAGTGATCCCATTTGAACTTGGTTTTATAGAAAGCACTTTGGAGGTGAGATCATAAATCCTAGAGTTGAATTTTATTAGTATTATTTAAAACATGTTTGACCTTAGAGAAGATGACCTTCAAAGTTCCAGATCCAGAGCCTCTTACCCTTTTGTCAGAGGGCATTGACTCATCAGTGCCACACAGTGAGTTAGGGTCATTTCCTGATTTCTTTGCCAAGTCTTTTGAATCTGAAGGCAGTGCTTTTTTCTACTAAATTATGAAATTTCTCTATCCATTTAACTTATTCAGTTTTCATACTGCTCATCAAATTGTTAGGCTTAGGAGATCAAAATGCAAATTTGTTGATACCCTCTTGTAGAAATACTTAGCAGTTTACTGTTTTCTTTCTACACTTTGGGAACCATTTCTTTTGTCAGTGACAGTGTTAGTTTCAAGCCAACTTTAATTACAATTCCACTGTGATTTTTGTGAAGCACTGAATCAATTTTTTTGAGGGTAAATGTCTTGTATATTATATCTCCCATAGTTCTTCCCCCTACTAACATTGTAATTTAAAAAAAAAAACAAACAATTATACTTGGCATGATTTTTTTTCCCTGTTGAAAGGCTTCTTTGCTTAAACTTTGGCAGGTGTGGTTCTCATTAGCTTAGCTTTGTATCCTTCCCACCATCTCCATTATTTTTCCCTTAGTTAAATTCTAAATTTATAGCATTCTTTAGTATAAATATATAGTTTCCTTCATTTGTTGTAAATCTAATTCTCCTTGCTGGTATTTAGCTTCTTTCCTTTGTACCTTACTGTGTTCTAAATGAGTATTTAAGAGTATTTTTTTTCTTTGATCTTTTCTTTCTCTATTTTATGCAAGTAAGCATCTAGAGATATAAAATTGCCCCTTATAACCGCTTTAGCCATATCCCACAAATTTTGGTATGTTGTCTCCTTATTGTCATTCTCCTGGATGAAATTATTGATTGTGTCTATGGTTTGCTCTTTCACCCATTCATTCTTCAGGATTAGATTATTTAATTTCCAATTAACTTTTGGTTTATTTTCTCCTGGCCTTATATGGCATGTGATTTTTATTGCATCATGATCTGAAAAGGATGCATTTACTATTTCTGCCTTTCTGCATTTAATTTTAAGGTTTTTATGCCCTAACACATGGTCAATTTTTGTATAGGTTCCATGGACTGCTGAGAAAAAAGTAAACTCCCTACTACTATCTCCATTCAACTTTCTCCATAGATCTATCACACCTAACTTTTCTAACAATTGGTTTCTAGTTTCTTTCTTGTTTATTTTGTGGTTTGATTTATCTAATTCTGAGAGAGCAAGGTTGAGATCCCCCACTAGTATCGTTTGGCTGTCTATTTCTTCTTGCATCTCTCTTAATTTCTCCCCTAGGAATTTGTGTGCTATTGCACTTGGTGCATATATATTTAGTATAGATATTGCTACATTATCTATGGTATCCTTTAATAAAATATAGCTTCCTTCCTTATCTCTTTTAATTAGATCTGTCTTGGCTTTTACTTGATCTGAGATAAGGATTGCTACCCCTGCTTTTTTTTTGTTCACCTGAAGCATAATAGGTCCTGCTCCACCCTTTTACCTTCATCCTATATGTGTCACTATGTTTTAGATGTGTTTCTTGTAGACAACATATTGTGGGATTCTGGTTTTTAATCCAGTCTGATATCCGCTTCCGCTTTATGGGAGAGTTCATCCCATTCACATTCACAGATAGAATAACTAATTCTTTATTTCCTGCCATCTTATTTACCCAAGTTATGTTTTCCCCTTTCCTTTCCCCTTTCTCCCTTCCCCCCACCTCAGTACTTTGCTTTTGATGACCCTCTCCCCCAAACAATACTCCACCCTTTAGATCCCTTCCCCCTGTTTTTACTCCTTTCCCCTGATTCTTCTATTTTCCTTTCTATTAGTTTATCCCTTTCTTTTCCTCCTTTCCCTCCCCCTTCCCTCTAGCAACAGACAAGTTTCTATGTGAAATCAAGTGTCTGATATACACTTTTAGAGCCCAACCTGATGAGAGTAAGATTTACACAATGCTCAACTCCCTCCCCTCTTTCTCTCAATTATATTAGGTTTTCTTTGCCTCTTCAAGAGATTTTACCTTGTTTTTACCTCATTTTTTTTTAGATCTTATTTTACCACTTTTTCCCTCTTTTCCCCAGTATGACAACCTTTCCCCCTCTAGTTCTCTTTTTCATATTATCAAAGTAATATCTAGTTAATTATACCCCCAAACTTCACACATCCCCCTAGTAGAAATAAAGTTCTCAAGAGTCCTTTCCTTTTTACCTTTTAATGCATCTCTTGAGTTCTGTGTTTGGATGTCGAATTTCTTGTTCAGATCTGGTCTTTTCATTAGAAGTAGGTGAAATTCACCTATATCATTGAATGACCATCTTCTTCCCTGGAGGATAATGTTCATTCTAGCTGGATAGGATATTCTTGGCTGTAATCCAAGTTCCTTTGCCCTTAGGAATATCTGGTTCCAGGCCCTTGAATCCTTCAATGTGAAGGCTGACAGATCGTGTGTGATTCTAATTATTGATCCTCGGTATTTGAATTGTTTCTTTCTAGCTGCTAGCAGAATCTTTTCCTTGGTGCTATAGTCCTGAAATTTAGCCACGATATTCCTTGGGGTCTTAATTTTGGGGTCTCTTTCAGGAGGTGATCGGTGAATTCTTTCAATGGTGATTTTGCCCTTTGATTCTACAATCTCAGGGCAGTTTTCTTTCAGGATTTCCTGGAAGATAGCGTTTAGATACTTTTTTTTCATCATGGCTTTCAGGAAGTCCAATAATCCTTAGATTGTCTCTCCTAGATCTATTTTCCAAGTCAGTTGTTTTTCCTAGGAGATATTTCATATTTTCTTCTAATTTTTCATTTTTTGGTTTTTGTTTGACTGATTCTTGAAGTCTTATTGAGTCATTCACTTGCATTTGTTCAATTCTTATTTTTAAAGGGTTGTTTTCTTCAGTTACCTTTTTAAGCTCCATTTGTAACTGGCCAATTGAATTTTTTTGTTCATTGCACTCTTTTTCCACTTCACTAATTTTATTTTTCAATAGATTGCTGTCTTTTTCATATCTCTTTTGCAGGGCATCATATCCTTCTTGCAAGATACTGTATCCTTCTTGCACTAATTTCAATTTATTTTCCCATTTATCCTCCAGTTCTTTTATTAGGTTCTTTAAGCAATCTTCCAGAAAGGCCTTTTGAAACTGGGACCAGTGATGGTCCTTGCTGATTCCCTCTGGAGTTATGTCTAAAGGAACCTCTGGCTCTGGGGTCTTCTCCTCTTTCTCTTTGTAAAAGCTGTCTATGGTGAGAGCTCTCTTTTGCCTCTTCATTTTTTTTTTTTTTTTTTTTTTTTTTTAGACAGCATGAATATCTCTTTAAGGTAGGGGAAAAAAAAAAAAACGGCTGAAAGGGCCGGCTGAAGATTTTGCCCTGAGGCGCTTCGGCGAATTAATTTAAGGTGCTGGGCCAGTGGGGGCTAGGACTAAGTCCGAATTACTCCTTAAACAAGGCAAGTTTGCCAGAACACCTGCCCCCAATCAGGGCAGAGTGTCCCGAGTGCCTCAGATAAACTCCAGGTGTTTGGAATTTGGAGTTTGGAGTTTTTTGCCAGTCTGAGCTGAGCTGAGTCCCACCCTCACTTCCGGCCTCCACCAGAGTTCTCTGACACCGGAGTCCTCTGTTTATCCCTCTGTCCGAGCTAGACAAACCTGATGTGAAGTTTTTCAGAGATATCTGCAAGCAGTATCCAAATATTTCCTGATTCGTTGACTTGAAGATCAGTTCAGAGGCTTATTTTATTGTTGATTTGAGAGAAGTTCGGAGGAGGACGCAGAGTCACCCTTTCACTCCGCCATCTTGGCTCTGCCCCACCGAGTATTTTTTTTCTTAAGAAAACTACCAATTTGATAAGACCTCTTTTGTATTAAGATAGATAATTATTGCTATAATCTATACAGATTGGTTTATGAAGAAAGAAAAGTGCTTTTAAAAAAAGGGGGAAATGTGAAGGCTCAAAGTTAAATTTGACTAGTTATATTTTTGTAAAGGGTTAAAACTCAACAAAGGATTGGTAGAAAATACCATCCATAAAAACATAATGAATAATTTATAAGCATTTTTATTTTTAATTAAATTATTTTGATTATGAAATTGGTAAATATCAACAGAATATTTCAGCATACAAAGAAAAACAAGAAAGAGGATTATATGTGAAATTGTGAACTGTTATGTACAATTGGTCCCCCCACACACACTAATACAAAGAGTTTGGGGTATTTTTTTTTTTCTGTTGCATACTTCAAATTTAACTTGATAGTTCCAACACTGCTCAGCTTCTCTCTGTCTCCTTTAGAATTTCTTTTTTGCTCTTTTTATTTTTTTTTTGCTCAGGCAATTGGGGTTAAGTGACTTGCCTAGAATCACACAACTAGTAAGTGTTAAGTATCTGAGATCAGATTCAGATTTGAACTCAGGTCCTCCTGAGTTCAGGGCTGGTGCTCTTTCCACTGCACCACCTAGCTGCCCGGACCTCTTCATTTTTTAATGATTTATCAATACTTCTTCCCTTCTGCCTTCCTTCTTTCCTTCTCTCCCTCCTTCCTTTCTTACATCTTTCCCTTCCTTCGTCTCTCCCATTTCTTCCCTCCCCTTTCTTCCCCCCTTCCTTCTTCCCTCTTTCTTCCTGTCTCTTTCTTTCCATCCTTCCTATTGCTGTCACTACCCTCACTCTCCCTTTCATACAAATAAGTATAGTCATGCAAAACAAATTACACCTTGATCACGTTTGGAAAAATTTTTACTATTCTGCACTTCTAGTCCATTTTCAGTAGGCTGAGGCAGTTGGAGTGACGGAGAGATAGGATACTCCTGGTTCTGCTCACCGTGCTCTTCTTTAGTTCAATCCTATTCATTTTTTGCCTTTTTTTTTTATGATACAAGAAAGAGAATGCATTTCCATAACTTAGAAGAAGAAAAAAAAAAGATGATTGCACTGGAAATTCCAGATCTCTCATGTACAACTTGCTATTCCTTTAAAATATATAGTAAAGTTATCATGTTACTTTGTTTTTTCTTGTTTTTTCTTCTCTCCCCTCATCCTAGGGATATTTACCATTAGACACAAATATATGTTTGTATATGTGTATGTGTGCACCAGCACACATTCATGTATGTAAAACTATTCCATACATCTATCAGTTCTTTCTCTGGATGCATATATAGGATAAGAATAAGAAGCCAGATAGAATAAGTGGATAAGAATGGCATCCAAAGTGATGACAATTTTGAGAACAGAGCACCTATGTGCTATTTGATGTGGTTTGAGAAATTTTATATGAGAATTTATTCCATTTTAGCAACTTTGTTTTAATCCATTTTAAATGTTATGATTAATATTTTATTCAACTCATTAATTCAACAACTATGTATTGAGTGCTGACTAGTTACGGGAAGAAGGGGGAGGACACAGAGATGAATAAAACCTAGTTCCCTGACCTCAAGGATATTTCTATTGATTTTCTTTAAATATATGATTTTAACAGATTTATGTAATTTTCCTCTATCTTCAAGTCAATATACATCCCACAGATGTGCATCATTGACTTTATAATGGAAGTTAGTAAAAAAGCAGGATCTAGGATACAGAAACATTAGAGAAAATTTCTGTTAATAAATCTTTTATTTATGTCAAAGAGCCAGAGTAGAATAATGAATAGAGGATAGGTCTCAAAGTCAAGATCCTAGGCAAATTACTTAATCTCTCAGTGTACCAGACAATTTTCTAAAACCTGAAGAGCAGATGTTGTTCAACATTGGAAAGGGAATGTTCCCTATGAAGCCACCCTACATAGATTAAAATCAAAAGACCAAATCCAAAAGAGAGATAGGGAGAGAGAACAATAACATTAAAGTTAAATGTTATGAAAAATTGTTGAACAAAATGTGCTCCAAAAAAGAGAGATGGAAATCATATATGTCTTTATCCTGTTTTTTTATTTGTCTTTTTTTTCATAAATGGGAGATTTTGGCTCTGCAGCATTCCAAATAATGTAATATAATAACTACAATGATAGTATTTATGTAGTACTTTAAGATTTGCAAAGCACTTTATAAATGTCATTTAATCCTTACATTTAATCCTTAATCTGGAAAGAAGGTACTATTATTATCATCCTCAGTTTACAGATGAGAAAATAAAGACTAGCAGAATTTGCCCAGGGTCACATATCCAATAAGTATCTGAAGCTAAGATTTCCTTGATAAGTTGATTACTTTTGATAAACTTCCTCTCTCTTCTATTCTTATAATTTACCATAAGGGATGTCATTCAAGGCTGTTTGTGTAAGAAAATATGGGTGATATTAAAAACAAGGAATATTAATATACATATGTCTACACATGTGTGTATATATGCATGTACAGTAGGGTATTGAGTCAAAAAGAGGGATGTTCAAAGTGTGCCTCTGACATCTCTGGGTTCTCAGACTAGAAATGTCAGAGTGCGTACTGATCTGCCTTGATAAAGAGAATTCCCTTATGTGAAACATCACTATTGGACCCTAAAAATTCATATTTAATTGATCTAGAGCAGGAGTTCCTGGGAGTTAATTGGCATAACTTTAATTGTTCTAGATCCCATACTGTAGCAGTTAATAGTCTCACCAGCAGGAAATTTCCTATTAGAATCAGCTAAAATGTTGAGTAAATATAGTGATAGAATCCATGACTCCCCAGGAATAGGGAACTCCCACATAAAGAAATTCCCTCTATCATTTGCTTGGTACCTTCTCTGTAATTTATCATCCTAGCAAGCTGCCAAGCACACAATATGCTAAGGGAATTGCCCACTAAAAGTCACCTTTTGATGTGCAACTTCCTTTAACATGACAAACCAAATTCTCCTCTAGAGTTCTGGGTCTATAGATGACTGAGTTTGGCTTCATGTATTCATTGTTGATTCTAGAAATACTAGAAATTTTAGTATGAGAAGGTGGGCTTTCTGGTACTTTAGAGAAAGGAGCTGAATTTGATGAGAAGGCATGGGTGTGTTACAGTTTGCACCAATGGCAGTCCATCAAAGTATCTAAGATTCCAGAGGTATCAAAGTATCTAAATAATGTTAGACTAAAAGGGGAAAAGATATTCTTAACACAGTGGACCTCTGAGCATCCCAGAGCTGAAAACCTTAACTTCTTCATGACTGAGTGAATGAAAGAAATTGAGAAAAGTCATTTCTATTTCTCTTGACTTCACCCTTCTTCCCACATTCAATGTCTCCACAACCAAAAATAAAGTATCTGAAGACACTAGTATTTCCTTTAAGCCCATTAAATATTGATGTGGCAAATGGGGGGAAAGGATTGAGGAAAACCAAAGGAAGTTATGAACAACTTCCTTTGCTATCTTTACCTTTTTTATAATTTATTATTTTTATTTTTCAATTACCAAGCATTGTTTATTAGTTTCTCCTTCCCACAGACCTCTTGCTATGCACATACACAATTAAAATAATGTGAGAAAACAAATTCCCACATTAACTATGTCCGAAATTTTTGTCATTCTCTGCATTTTAAATTCATCATTTCTCTTAGGAGGTCAATGGAATGTTTCATCTTGATTCTTTTAGAAATTATTTTGGCTTATCATTGTATTGATGAGAGGTTTAATTTCTTTCTAACTCATTTTTCCCTGTAATGTTATCATTCAAACTGTTCTCCTAGTTCTCATCTCTATGGACATTATTAGTTCATAGAAATTTTCTGTATGGTACCATTTCATCATTTCTTAAGGTACAGCAATATTATTATCTTATATCAAGTTGTTTAGACATTCTCCAGTAGGAAGGTGCTTCTTTTCCAATTCTGGTTATCATGAAAAGAGGTACTGCAAATGTTTTTTTTTCTTTATTTTGTTTTGTTTTCTGAGGCAATTCGGGCTAAATGACTTGCCCAGAGTCACACAGCTAGGAAGTGTTAAGTGTTTGAGGCCACATTTGAACTCAGATCCTCCTGACTTCAGAGCTGGTACTCTAGCCACTACACCCACTAGCTGCCCCTAAAAATGTTTTTGAACATTTTTTTTCCTTTGGTTTCTTTTGGATATATGCCTAGTAGTCTTATAGGTGTGTCAAAGACTTGCATTGATAACTGTGTATAATTCCAAATTGCTTTCCAAAAAAAAGCTGGGAAAATTCACAGTTCCACCAGCAAAATATGTGTTTTCCCACAGCCCCTCTACTGTCTGTCTTTTTTCTCTTTTTGTCATCTTTTCCCATCTGACAATAGTGAGGTAAAAAGCCCAGAATTACTTCAACTTGAATTTTTCAAATAATTAGTGATTTAGAGCATTTTAATATAATTGTTAATTCCTTGGTTTCTTTTTTCGAAAGCTACTATACATGCTTTTTGACCACTTGCTAGTGAGAAATGACTCAGTTTTAAAAATTTGAATCAGTTCCCTATATTTGGCTGTGATATTTTTATCAGAGAAGCTTTATGCAAGGATCTCTCCAGTTACCTGTATCCCTTTTAATTTTTAATATATTAGATTAGTTTGGGCAAAATCTTCTTAAATTTTATATAATCAAAACTGTCCATATTGTATGAATTTCTCTATCACTTGTGTTTATCATGAATTCTTCTGTCTATAAACCCAAAGGTTATCATATTTTCCATTCTCATTTCTCATGAATAGATGGGAAGAGTTAGTGCCCCAACCCTATAACGGGTAGAGAATAAACGTGTTTTCTAAATTTATGATTAGGAAGGGGAGTAAGATACTGACATGTGCAAAGTAGATTTTTTCTGGTGAGCATATAAGAAAAGGGGAATATTAAAAATTATTTTGGGGATAGGTAGGAGTTGTGAATTTCTAACAGTTTCTAAAGGCAATTTGGTACCTCAATCTATCTCCTGATCTTTCCGCTTTGTTATAGAACTTTTGAATTACTCCCCCCTCCCTAAATGTCTGTAACAAAACTATAATGAATCATCTAAATTTATTCTATTGTCCCTCTTTTCTTTAGTTGGAATATGTTCAGTCTCTTTTATCCTGCTTGGAATTTGTAATATTGCTTATTCTTGCATAGCTTTAGGTTCAGGTATATTCAGTAAATATTGAGAGAAATGTATTTTTAAGTGATTTTTTATATTTGTTCATTTTTTAAGTTTATCCAGTTGAAAACACCGAGCTCATGAAAAACATAAAACAAAAGTTGTTTTCATTCTGTGTATCTTGGTTTGTTTTCCTTTGGGCATATGCATATTTCAAGAGGCAAAATCATTCAGAAAGTTGTGATAAATTTGTTATAAAATGTACAAAAGAGGAAGAATGCTTTACAAATGGAAAAGCATTGTAGTTATTGTTTTAGATTATTTGTTATGCATAGATATACTCAACTCATTTATTAGCTCCCACTTAAGTGGTAACATCACATCATTATATCCCAAGACTTGGTTTCTGGGAAAGAGTAATGGACTCGTGGTCGGGGGGGATGTGTTCTAGTTTCTGCTCTGTTGTTTATAAACTTTGTTATCTTGGACAATTTATTTAACTTCTCTGTGTCTGTTTTCTAATTGGCTTAATTGGGATAATAATAACTCCCCTATCATTTTTAGGATATTATAAGCTACAAATAAGATCCCAGCTCTACTAATGTCTACCTCTGTGACTTTACAAAAGTTACTGTTCATCAGTTTCTATATCTACAAAGTGAAGGGGTTGGTCAGGATGATCTTTGAGATCTATTATACATGTATGTAAAAGTTTATTCTATCAATTTTAATTTTTAATTTTTAAAATTTTTACATTATTTTTGTTACATTTTTAACTCAGTATATTAAGGAGTTCCTGTTTTTGCTTGTTATTGTGAAGGTTTTTGAATAAGAACATATTTTAGATCTCTAGTTAAGTTAATTATAGATATTAGTAATTATAAATTAACATTTTTGCATGAAAGTTTTAAGGATTTATTTATTTAGAGATAATTCCCTAAAAAAGTCATGAGTAACTTTTTATTGTGTTGCTTACTTCATAATTCATTTTGTATGATGTTAATTTGGCATTTGAGTACGTACCTAAGTCTGCATTATCTACATGCAGGGTAGAGCTTCAATTGCATGACCTCAAAGATCGTTATCCTTAGAAATTGTTTTGTCCAATATCGACATCTTTTTGTGGACAAACTACACGATGCCCATTTCTTCCTATTTACATTGAATTTATTCTAACAACTTATTTTAAAAAGCCTTTTGAAATGAAACCATTTAATTGCCTGCCCTGTTACAGAGATGGTATTATACTATATAATAGAAAGTTTTAGTTATAATTTGGTTCATCTGTCTGAGAAACAAGATATTACATGTAATACTAAATTGAGAATTGTAGCAGTTATATAAGATGAACAGTTTTTTCCAGCTTCGCTTCATGTTGTGTTTGTAAGTACCAATATTATAAAATTGTAATATGTTAGGGACCCATTTTCAAATTATATTTTCAAATATAAGTGCAGAAATACCTAACAAAATCAACTATAGAAGAAGGTTTGTTTTTAATCTATTACTGTTCTTCTTTCCAGCTTTCTCTTTCTTCTAGTGAGCTTTCTACAACTGTAAGGTAACTGGATAGCACAGGGTATAGATTGCTGAACCTAGAATCAGGAATACTGACTGAGTTCAAATTTGGCCTCAGATAGTTCCCTACATATGTCATTTTAGGCAAATCAGTTGACTTCTGTGTGTCTCGTTTTATCTTCCATATTGAATTGTGATGATCAAATGAGATTAAATTTATAAAGTACTTAGCATAGTACGTGCTTGTGCCCTTTCTCTTATTTAAGTGCTGCTTGAGGGTTATTTTTATTCAATGACAAGTAAACTCTTTTCTTTCTCTGAAATTAGAAAATTTAGCAGTCATTTTAGCTGATGTATTCCATTAGGCTTGATAGATCTGGAATGTAAGTACATTTTTGCTTGCTAGGGTTTGTTTATTATAGGGTTCAGCTACACATGAGCTTTGAGCCCAATCAGCTATAGCCATCCATCCACTCACCACTTCCTGCTCCCCTTTCTTACTACAATGGCCACATCAGAAAAGTAGCTTTATAACCACAGTTATTGTAGCCTAGTCCCCTTCCCATGATGGCTTTTCTTTAAATACTTTCTAGCTAATTTCTTTCCCTTTCAGCTATTCCTGGTCATTCCACCAGTAAGACTCTCCCTAAATTAAAAATACTGATTTTCCTTTTTCTCTCACAGAATCACAGACTCTCACCCTTGGAAATGGTCTATGAGATTCTTGGTTCTAGGATATTTCCTTCATTTACCATTCTTATCAAAAAAGGAAAAGAGATTCTAAGACTCTAAAATATCCTTTTTTGTTCCTGTCTATTAAGATCTCAAAGCTGACATTCCTTATTGATAAGAAAAAGAAGACAGATTTTCTACCCTTCAAATTCTCTACTCTCCGAGTCTTGCAGTTTTGCTTTACGTAAAGCAGGAAATACTTTGATGTACTGTTTTATAAGGACATTTTCATTATATTATTTCTAGAAAGGAAGTGATAAAACTGTGTACTTACCAGAGTCTTTAGGAATTTAGGCCAGATTTTCCCAAAGAGTTATTTATATGAAGTATTAAGAGAGGCACTGGGGATAACTAACATAAATAAAATTTTTCAAAGGCATAAACAAAGCAATATGTAGAAAAAAAGATGATTCTAGCACCATTAATGAAAAGGAACAGAATGTTGTTTTCCTTTTTCTGGTCACAATTGGATCAAGGGACCGCACCTAAATTTAATTTGCTCTGTGCCTCATTACACACATATTAGAACTGCTGCTTGCACATCTCCAGTGGCTACTTCCCATCCAAGAATTAAATTTAAAGCTTCTTAGATTATGAAAATAGTTAATAAAAGCATTAGCACGAATTCTGACTAACTAGTTTAAGAGTTGATTATTTCCAGGCCATGATTTAGGGAAGGGCCCCAAGCATAAAAAATGCTTGTTCTAGTTGAAATATAAAATGTTGCTATGCACCAAAATTTAGAGAGGGGATGATTCACCATATTTCTAAAGTATATTCTGGGATGGGGAATTAATATGTGATATTGTTTTGGAAAGAGTTATATATCACTTATTGATCCTCACCTATATAAAGAATGTTCCCTCATCCACTTTTAATCATCTTCCCCTTCTTTTGTTTTTCCTGTTGTTAATAATTGAGAACACACACACACAGACCTATATGATAATTCTTTAGTAGGTTCTCCATAAATAGGAACACACTGCACAGAAGTAGGAAAAATGTGTATTCTATCCTTTTTTGTGCTACTACTTAATTTTTATTAGTTAATATTTTGTCTCTAATTTTAATCAACTCCAACAAATATATATCCATCATCTTTAATTTACCACTAATTATTCTTAATATCCCTTTTTAGTATTAATTTAGGCATCAACAAACACAGCATTTCAATAGCGAAAGAACATGTATTTCTGTTGTGTAGTTTTCTTTAAAAACAAATACACATTTATATATATATTTTTTAATGTGAACTCTTTGAGAACATAGGTTGTTTTTTGTTTTTTAAATGTTTTGTGTTAGGGACTGTGCTTAGCCATGGGGATACAAAAAACCTATTAATTTGATCTGACTTAAAAAATTATATTAAATTTAACTAGCAAGTCATAAATTTGCCCTTTTTGTGCATGTGTATTTATTCCCATTCCTGATTGTTGTCCTTCAATCTTAAGGTTTAAACTAGATGTGGAACCAAAGTTGTAAATTAAGTTGATTGATTCAGGGAATGGAGATTCACCATATTTCTGAAGTATATTATGGGATAGAGAATTAATATTTAATACTGCTTTGAAAAGAGATCTTGACTTAAAGGAGATTATTTAAGTAAAACAATAGAAACTAATTTTTCCCCTAGTTGTTTTATTTTTCTTTCCTACAATAAAAAAATGTCATGAATATCTTGCCTTTTATGAAAACTTTTTGTCTCAATTCTTTTAAGATATATGTTTATTAATGAAATATCTGGGTCAAATTATTATAAGCAGTGATTTTTCTGGCATAATTCTCAGTTGTTTTACAGAAATTGTAACAATGCATATCTCCACTATCATTCTATTAGACTGCCTTTCTACAGTCTACCCCAATATTATTTTCATGTTTTATGATTTTTGTCACTTTGAAAGGTATTTGAGGTGAAACCTCAAGGTTGTTTAATTGATATTTCTTTTATTAATAGAATTTGGAGCAATCTTTCACATATAGTTGTTGACAATTTAGAGTTTTTTTTTAAACTAATTTTTAAAATTGTTCATATCCTTTGACTACTTAACATTTGGGAAATGATTATTGACCTTATATATTCATATCAATTTCATGCCCTGGATTATCAACATTTTATGAACTACTGGTTGCAGTGATTTTGATTATCCTCAATGATAGTTTCTCTTTTCTTCTATTGATGGTGTAACGACTTTTTACACTTGTCCAAATTACATATTTTATATTTCATGATTACCACAACTCCTTTTGTTAATGAGTGTCCTACTACCTATCATTCTGAAAGGTACTTTTTCACCCTTTATTCTTTAAAAAAAATATGCCTTTTTAAATATTTAGGTTATTTGTCTATGTGGAATTTATCATAGTGTATAGATTGTAATGTGGTTTAAACGTTCTACCAAACGTTGTTTTTTTTTTTTTTTTTTTTTTTTTTTAACTTTCCAGGAGTCCCTCTCTCAATAGTTTGTGTTCTGGAGTTTACTGAGTACTAGACTACTGCATGCTTGGATTTTGTGTACTAAAGTAGTAAGGACTGTTTTTGCTCTCTTTATATCTGCAGTATTTATCACTGTATGTAGCACTTAATAAAACATATACTTGATCAATGCTTGTTTGATTCTGAATGTTGCTTATCAATTCTCTTATATGATTTACTTTTTTTTCAACCACTGCTAATTAGTTTTGACAATTACTGATAATACAGTTTGAAATGTAATAATGTTTTTACCCCCTTTGCTCCAACTTTGTCATTGTTGTTTCCTTTAAAATTATACTTGTTTTTTATTCATTCAAATAGTTTTTGTTACAATTTGGCAGTTTGATTGGCTTAGCATCAAATCAGCAAATTGAGAGAGGATCTTGATTTTTATTGCTTTGTTTAAGACAAATTTTGTAGTTGTATATTTTTCTTATTACTTGGGCTTTCCTTCATTTCTCTTTAAAATATTTTATATTTACAATCCCTATATATATATTGCTTGTATTTTTCATCTTATCTTTGTTTAATATATTTCTTCCCTCTTGTATCTTATAAATGAAGAACTGAGGCTCAGGGAGACCAAATAACTTTATTTTTTTCATAATATAAGATGGGTATTTGAATTTGCGTCTCTCCCAATTCCAAGTTCAGCAGTCTTTTTCCATTTGTAACTCTGCCTCTTGTTCTAGCTTCCAAATTTACTGATTCCCTTAATTATGGAACAGCCATTTAACCTTCTTAATCTCACTGTCCTTATTCTTTGTACATTACAAACTTTAAAATACTATGTAAGTGTGTCATTATCACTGTTGTTAAGAATTTGAAGCATATCCTACAAGTATAGGAAGACAAGCATCCTGCTTCTATGTGATGATATAGTTTTGATTATGGTGTAGAATTCTGAGTTCTCACCAGTTAGCTTTGTTGGTGATTGTGTACTTCCTCAGTGTTGTTACAACAATAAAATGAAATAATGTGTGTCACACAAAGGTTTGCAGACATTAAAGTGACAGCTAAATGCCAGCTTTTAAAGGCCATCACAATATTTCTATATTAATTTGAAACAAGGGCACATGGGATAAGAGAGTTTTAGAATAGATAATTTGGTTTTTCCTAACTATGATTACATGGGGCACAGTCTTGTTTTATACTATCTAGAACTGAAATTCCAAACACCAAAATGATTTTCCTGAATACTTAATTTTCATTAGTACAAAAGTTCATGAGGCAGTGACTGGTTTATAAGTCAAAATTAGTATATGGTTTATAATCTAGGTGAAAATTTATTTTTTTTGTTCTATGTTAGACCTTGTAGGAACATTATATGAATTTTAAATGAAAACAGTTTCTTTCTAACTATAATCTTTATTCTTTAGTACTTTAGAAAGAGATCTGTTACTTCTAAATAACACTGCCACTGATACCACTTTTATTTCTAACTCTCCATCCATTATATTCTATCTATGCCATAGCAGATGATTTTTTAAGGGAAAAAAGGGATGGGGAATTAGAATAATTAATCAATATAACAAAAAAGTTTGAAAATATGTATGCTATCAAATACTTGTGGTTCTTAAATCTCTGTAAATGGACAGGTGGACAATGTTTTCTCATTTCTTTCAGGCCTTTCTTGTTCTTTATAATTTTACAGCATCCATTTTTGATGTGTGTGTGTCTGTGTGTGTGTGTGTATTTCTTTCCATTTACACAATTTTAATCACTGAGTAGAAACCACTAGAAGGCTCAGTAGATAGAATGCTACCCTTGGAGTCAGTAAGGTCTGAATTCAAATGTGGTCTTAGACACTTACTAGCTGTGTAACCCCAGCCAAATTCATTATTCTCTTTTCAGTTAATCTACTGGAAAAGGAAATGTTAAACCATTCCAGTATCCTTCTCTACGAACAGTATCAGCATGCTAATGAATAGTCAGACAAGACTGAACAAATGAACAAGTCACTGTGAATATTGTTTTCTTGGCTTTTGTTTCATTCTATATCAGTTTACGTGGCTCTTTTCTATGTTTCTCTTTTTTCCACTTGATTCTTACAGCACAATACTATTTTACTACAGTTGTGTAACTTGTCAGGTATTTAGCCTTTCCCCAGTCAATGGCCATTTACTTTATTTTTACAATTCTTTGCTATCAAAAAATAATAGTTGGGGTTATATGGGGACTTCTTATTCATGGTTTATTTCAGATATAAATCTACTAATGGAATCTCTGAGTCAAAGGGCATGGAAATTTTATTCACAAATATTTGCATAATTCAAAATTAAAGCAGGGATTTTTAACCTGGATCTACTTATTTTTTTAATTGACTTGATAAGTGTAATTGGTTTCTTTGTAATCCTCTGTGTATTAGCTTATATAATTTATATAATTCACAAGCTTATTCTAAGAATGAGCCCTCAGATTTCCAAAGATACCCTCAATGGAAAAAAGCTTGGGAATCTTTGCTCCATGGGGAGAAAAGAAAGGGAATCTTTCAGCATTCTTAAAGACTTCCTAGAGAGAGAAGAAAGTCCATAAATTTTGGAGAAAGGATGAGGGAACGTGAAATCCTACACAGAGGTAAAGGAACTACAAGGAACTGAACACATTCTACAGAAGAGTAAAAAATTTCCACTTTTCCTGCTTTCCTCCTCTTGAGATGCTGATCTTTTTCAAGGCTCAGCTCAGGTTGCATTGCCTCCATGAAGCTTTATATTATTTATGCTCTCTCCTTCCTTAAATTCCCACCACATATCCCATCACTATATAAACTTTGTGAGGGTAAGGGCTGTTTTTTTCTTTGTATCCTCAGCACCTAGTTGAGTGCTCTGCAGGCACTATAGATGGTACTCACAGAATGTTAGTAATTTCTTCAATTGAAACTGGCCTTCTTATATTTCTTTCCTTTTTTTCCCCCAAAGGTCTACTTCTTTTTAAAGAATCAAACTGAATTGATCACTCTCAGGTGAAGTTTCCTATTTAGTTTGGACTTTTGGTGAATTTTCTGGATGATTCCTTTCTAATCTTTGTTATAACTGAAAAGTATAACATTTTGATGATTGTGTTTGAAGGGTTATGCTACCCATCAAAGGGCCTAGGTTGTGAAATTCGCCATTTTTTTTAGATCTTGTTAGCTTTGTATCTTAGTTTATAAAAGGAAGTACAAGGATTGGTTTCTGTGTTTTTCCCTATTCTTAGCCCAAAAGCTTAAAGGGCTGCAGTCTAACAATCTTGCTTTTTTTACATATTTCAACACTAGAACATAAAAAGAAGACAGTTGGACTTCTGAGGTGCTGGGCCCTGCTATTATCATTACCGATATTGTTATCTATTTGTGATTCACATCCTCTTTTGTTCAGTAAGTTTTGGAACTTTGAAATATAGGAAAGCTAAAAAAAAAAAAAAAATTATCTGTCTAGTCACCCTAACTTCTCTCCTAGCTTCTGCAAAAAAGCATTTTTTAAAATGTTTCTATGCCATTCCCTTCTAAAAATTCTGTTTCAACCAATAATTCATCAATCCCCAGGTAGTTAATTGTAGCTTACTTTTTAAAATGTTGGGTTTCAACTCATAGGGCCTGTTGTATCAAATCCAACAGCAATTTGCTTACTTCCTTTTTCTTTTCCCTTCTTATTCCTTTTGCTCTGTTTTTCCAAGATTCTTTTTTTCCAAGACTGCCATTTTCCTAAATGCTGTTTTTTTTCTAAAACATTTTTACTCTACTTCCATTGATATTTTTTCAAAACCACATATGAAATTTTAGATGTACTCTGAATGATCAAATTACACACACACACACACACACACACAAATAGTATACTAAATACAAAGCAAGCTATTTCTCTTTTTTCTGTATTTTGGTATTCAGTCATTACAGTGAGGGACATAGAGTTCAGAGATTCCAAATGAACAGGGTTTGAGGAGACTCGGCTACTAGTGAGGAAACATATTAATAAGCAGTGTACAGAGTACAGATCATTGAAGACCATTTCAAGTGTCTCAGATTAGCTTAGTGAGCTGGAACCTTCTGTTTAAATTTTGGAACCAGGTTTTTACTTGAAATAATTCAATTGTCTGCATCTGAATTATTATTTAAATAGAGTAAATCTTAATGACTCCAAAGTGAATGTTGCTATTATTTTCATTTTAAACTGAAGAGGTTTTTTGATATTGTTTTGTCCAGGAATAGGTTGATGCTGTGTATTCTTTATTTCACTGTAAATAGTGAGTTCATTGCTTTTGTTTTGTCTATCTCTATTCCCTTCCACCTTCCTTCCCCAAGCCCACAAACACTCCTACTTAGCATAATAACAGCATTTATCTTTTGTAGCATATCCTGTAGGGTGCTTCTTCCACTTTCACCAGCGCTGGCAGGCTGGGTTCTCTTAAAGGCAGTTGACTACTTCTCCCCTAAACAGTCTAGGGGTAACCCTGAAAGTATTAGGTTTTTCTATTACTTACTCAGAAGTGCCCATCTGATATATTTATCTATTAATTGATTATCAATTAGTTATCAAAATAATCACAATCAAAAAGGTTAATTGTTTTTCATAAATGAACATTTGTAAAGGTTGTATATAGTAAGAGCAGCTAATACAAAAATTTCTCCTGAATCAGGGACACTCCCACGTAAAATCTTTGTGGAGAATGGGAACTCATTTAAGAGAACACAGATGTACATTGTTGCTCTGCCACTAAATATCATTTTAATCTGATCAATCATGAAGTTTCCTTACACGTAGCTCTCTGCTGGATTAGAAGTTGGAACAGTTTTTTAGTTTTGAGGCTGCTTGCTCTTGTTTGTCCTCAAAAATGTCTGTCCCCTTCCAATCCAGACCCTACTTTTACTCACTGTTGTAGACACTGCTAATAAGGTCATCATCTATTTGGAAGGGGGAAGAGAGAAAATACTTAATGTTCCTTTCCCCTCCCTCCAACAAGGAGAATTCTGGAAATAATCAAAGAAAAGAAAATGCTGGTCATTCTTTCATAGGCTTTGCCTCAGTTATAACTCAACTATGACTCTCATTAGAATGAAGAGTAAGCTTATTCATTCAGACCTAGATGATCCCAAAGGGTTGTAGCTTTTGTGATTGAATTACGTGATCAGTTTGATGCAGATCAATGCCCCAACTTATTTATGTAGTCACACAGTGCTCATCAGATAATGCTAATCTTTTGTTGACAAAAAGCCATTATTCCAAACAGTGGCTTACAACTGATTCCCTGAAATCAATTTGGGGTGTTCATTCAGCTGCTAAAATGGAGTAGAAATATTCTGATTACAGGAAGTTTAAGAGGTAATTTAAAACCTCATTATTATACTTTAATAATTCAGATGGAACGCTATGTAACATTATTTTGAAGACTCTGAAGCCGATTCTTGATAATTGAGGCATGAACATCTGATAAAGATCAGGAGGGGAAATTTTCAAATAGTATCAGAAACAGTTGATTTCTCCACATTACAAAGGTAGGGAACATCAAAAGGATACAAGATATCTAAAATGTTTTCATCCTATCCTGTTATATGTGGCTCACTCATTAAAATGAAAAAAACTTCTTAACATTTATTTCTTCATTTTATTTAGTGTTTTTGCTTTTCTCCTACTGTCTTAGGCAATGAAGCTAGACTTTTTGTTGTTGTTGTTGAAGCAATTTATGACCAGATTTGGGTGTAATAGAAAATTGTTACTATTATTTTTCACACATAACCAAGATAACAAGAATCGTATCTTGAGACATTAAGGTAGTAAAAGTAGTTTTGATGGGAAATTATTTTTTAACATCAGATTCTTCTTTAGAATATATACCTTAGAATTGGTGGGTATATGCTGTATCTTAGAAATAGTTTGTGATTAGAACCATTAAAGTAATAGTCCAAAAGATAGAATGAAATTCAGTTTAATATAACAAAATATTTATTAGATGCCTTCTAAACTACCCAGCCTACAAAGATATAACTAGAACAGTCCTTAACTTGAAAGAAGCTGTCATAAAATGTTGACATCAGAAACAAAACACAAATTTTGAAGAAAAAAATATTTTTAAAGGCAGAAACAGCATAAGGGGAATTTTGCAGAAATCAATCAAAAGCTTTCTACATTTCATCAACTGTTTTCAGTAAAGTTTTTCAGAAAGGATAAAACATGAAATTTCACAAATGATTTTCTCCTAAATCATCCTTGAATAAAAGTTCCCTATGAAAAGTAATTGTTTGTTTGCTTGCTTAAAGAATTTTAGGCAATAAGTTATGATTGTGACCAGGATGCTGGATAATTGGAAGGGGGACAGCTTGTTTGTTTCCATTTTTTGTTGTTGTTTGTTTTATTTTTTTTTTGAATGCTTTGGTAGCATGAATTTCTAATGAAAGTTGAAAACTTCTGACTCTCTCCAAAACTAATAATTTGAAGAGAAGCAACAACAGCAGTATTTTATCTTTATATGACCTGAATGTTATTATTAATAATAATAACATATTTACATAGTACTTTGTTGATTCAGAACTCAAAACTAATCTTGTTTCAAGTCTAATACAACCAGTTTTCTAACTGTGAAATGAAGAATGATAAAAATAACAAAACCAATCCTTGTGAAGGAAAATTATATAATTACATTAATTTTCTGGAAAATAAGTGGAAATCTTTGGCAAAAGAGAAAACATGACTCAAAGTTATTATTTCCATTTTTACCAAATTGACTGTGTAAAAAATCCTTATTTTTAGCTTATGCATATAAATTTTTCTTTCATTTTAAAAACTAAGAAAATTCTCCCAGTATTTAAAACACATTTTCTTATGTCTATATAATCCTATTCCCAGTTCCTTGTTCATTTTCACTTTTTTTTTCTAAACTTACAATGTATGAATAGTCCTGGAGCTAAGACATAACAAGAACAGAAAAAATAGTAGCCTACCTACCAATAATCTGAGTGATTGGGTCACTTGGAGAGAAAGTGTATATTTAAAATTACTGTAAAGTCATGTGAAATGTTAAGTAGTGGTAGAAGAAATTGAGACCTTCAACCAAAAATTCAGTAAAACAAATGGGAGAATGAATGGAAAATTGAGTAGTCTAGATGAATTTCTATATAAATAACAAGAGATAAAGAAAAATTGCAAATGTTTTTTTTTCTTCTTAATATTAGATTGGACAAACAAGCTAATAAAGTCTCAAAAGTCATTTGGGGGCTATATATTTACTTAGAATAATTAAGTAGCCAATGTGGTCAGTGCCCACTGGTCAAAGTAAAGAAATTGTAATGACTATTATTTTCATTTCAAATACAAGAGATTTTGTTCATTAGTTATGTTGCATCTACTCTGTATTCTCTGGCTTACTAGAGAATATTTATTGCATCTTTCATTGACATTTGATATTATCACTCTTTTCATATACTATGCTGATAAAGTACAATGAGACATTATTGTATTTAAAGGGTTTGAGTCTCATATTAGAGATATTTGATTATTGAAAAGGCTTTATCATAGTTAGACAAGGCAGCTTCTGAATAGAAATTAATCCTTAAATTTTATTCTGTCTTTGGAGACCTTTTTCCCTATCAGCAATGAGGTTATTTTCTCTTTCCACTGACTTTTGAAAAACTTACAGTCATTTGTTTGCAACTCTGCATGATGTTTTGCGGAAAGGAAAAAAAAGGGGGGGAAGGCAGTGAAAAAAGTAAATACTTCTATAATAATGGAATTAAACAAAGGCACGGTGACAAAGTTTTTCTTCCTTTTTAAAATTTTGTCCCTAGATTTCTAGACCACATTTTCATAAGTATTACCCATGAAGCTTTTCCCATTATAGAAAACTGCTGTGTTGAATATTGGTACTTCACTTTCTGTCACAGCATCTATCCTTTGAATTGTAGGTATGAGCATATAGCTCTGTTCAGTGGACCAGCTGAGATTATATAGCAGGTTGAGCACTAACCAGACTCCAGACTCTAAATAATTAGAATTTAAGCTTTCAATAACCCTTTACTTTATTAGTGACCCCTGAAGAATTAAAGCAGTGCAGATGCACTTTAAATTCCCATGGGATTTCATTTCATAATTTAAATTCCTCATGAGAAGTAAATCTAGGCGTATGCAGAGTAAATTTCAAAAGGTTTAGTTGACATATTCCAGCAGTGTCTTTTGTGGAGGAGAGGATTGTGTATTTGCACCTAAGTGATCCAGACATGCTAGGGTTCAGGACACAGAGTAAGGGACTCAGTTGATGCAGAATATCCAATCATCTTTAAGAAATAACATGACCACTGAAGGTAATTTTAAAATGTTTTACAATTTTAATCAAAAGAAAAAGGAAATGACTACTCTGTATAAATTTCCTTAGGGAAGTAAAAGAAACCATCATTTTCCTAATCAACCAGCATGACTTTTGTCATCTTTATTTTCTAGGTCTCATTTCTAATCTTGTCACTTTTCCCCCTACTTTCCCAAAATCTCTTCTATATATTTTGTAGCCATCTTAAATTCAATTGGAATTTATTATGTTTCTCGCCAAATCCTCCACTACTCCTAACTTGGCTAATACCTTTCAGTCATTTGTATTTGCAATCTCCATGGCTTTTTTCACTTATCAAACCCTCTTGTTTACCATATCAATCTACTACCAAGGTCTTCTCATGTTATATTTTTCACATATATCTTCTTCTCTTTTCTAACATTGCCCCCACCTTGAAGTGAGCCCTCATTGCCTCTTGTCTGGATACTATTTCAGTAATTTATTCTGACTTTTCCCCAACCCAGTTCATCCTCCACTCAGATGTCCAAGTGATCTTTCTAAATTGTAAGTCTAGCTATATCATACCCATATCCAGTAAAGTCCAGTGGCTCCCTGTCCCCTCCACAGCCAAATATAAAATATTCTATTTGGCATTCAAAAATCTTTATAAACAACTTTCTCCTTTTCTTACACTTTAAACCTTCCCCCCACATACTCTCTGATACACTGGTCTTTTTGTTTTTCTTTTTGCCTTCTTCAAGTCCCAGTTAAAACCTTACAATCTATAGAAAGACTTTAATTCTTACTTCTACTTCTTTATTTCCAATTTATCCTGAATATAGCGTGTTTGTACATAGTTGTTTGCATGTTGCATCCCCCCACCAGACTTCGAGCTCCTTCAAAGCAGGGTCTTTTGCACTTTTACAGATGAAAGGGGTCAAAAAGTTAACTTTACTAGGATAAGGAAGATATAGTTAGACAAAAGTCCATTTGTAAAGTATCTCGGGGCTTTTAATGGACTGAACTTCAACATGGATTGATAAGATAGTCAGCCAAGAAAGCTAATGAGCTCTTTGGCTGTATTAAAAGAATCTTAGTGCCTAGGATATTTTAGAAAGAAGATTTATAATCCAAAGAGTATCTAAAGGAAAGTGGCCAAGATAGTAAAAGACCTGAAGATCAGATTATGTGAGATCTAGTTAAAGGAATTTGGTCTGGAAAAGAAGAAACTTTGAAAGTAAGATATTCTATGTTTTTTTAACAGCTATTTGAAAGGCTGTTATATGAAAGAAGACAAAAAATTTAGCAGATAAGCAGACCTAAAAACTATGGGTAAAAGTTGAAAAAAGGCAAACTTCAAAGAAAATCCTTTTAAGAATTATGACTGACCTAAAGTAGGAATAGATGACCAACATTTTTCATCTAACTCTTGGATTATGTTATTCTGATTCTGAATTAAACATGAATTTGACTCCACAAAATGAAAAGTCAAAAACAAAAGAATAAGAAATGTATTTTTAATTCTGTGAGTAAAAAATTCAGATAATGAGGAATTACTCATTATGGGTCATTTGTGGACAAGTCAATTAATAAATGTAGTAAAATTAAACTATTACCTAGTATCCTGTATGACTATATACCTAAAATCATGTAGAACCAGTGACTGACTGACCTTTTTCTTCATTGGTTTCAGCATAGTGATGCAGTCCATGACCTCCTTCTGGATGTGATTACATGGGTTGGAATTCTCCTGTCCCTGGTTTGCCTCCTGATCTGCATCTTCACCTTCTGCTTTTTCCGTGGCCTTCAGAGTGACCGTAACACCATCCATAAAAATCTCTGCATCAGCCTCTTTGTGGCTGAGCTGCTCTTTTTGATTGGCATCAATCGAACTGACCAACCAGTAAGACACTTGGAATAACATTACTGGGATTGTATATTCTTGAACTTTAATTGAATTACCTGAGTTTCATTCACTTTAGTTGACTTAAAAAACCCGCAACAGCAGGCACTGAAATTTTCAGGAAAACTCAAGGAGGAGAGAACAAAAAAGATTAGATTTGGCCAATTACCTGATTTCCATTAGACCTTTACTGATATTTTAGGATTCAGTACATGCTTGTTCTAGTGCGTACGAGAGCTTCTAAAAGGGTTGTGGGAGGGAAAAGGATTTTAAAAACATGTAAGATTTAGGAGCCTTAAAAATGATGGATTAACTTAATGCTGTTCTCTAGTATATATGTCCGTATGTATGGGAATATTTTATAGTAAATGAAGTTGTATTCATGACTATGATTACACATTCATGATTAATGATGGGAATACATATAATTATAGTCATACTTTTAATTGACTATCCCATATAAATGAGACAGCTTTTCTCAAGAAAATGTATACATATGAATAAGCAATCAAAATAAGTTTGTTTTTAAAAGTTCTGAAATGCACCTCTCCTCCTCTTGATCCCCACAATACAGAGCATTCTGGTTTTGATCACAAAAATTGATAGTTGAGATTTCAAGTATAAAAAGCAAGAAATGGAAAATTGTGTTCTTTCTCTCAGGACTTATTTGCACTCTTATTAACATGTGTTTAAAATGCTGTATGATTTCCTTTGAATTTTATAATTGCTCATCTTATACATAGTAACACAATATGGCAGATCCCCATCTTCACCTGAATATTGACAAATAGCTGATTGTTGAAAATCACTTTCAAAGAAATTGAGTATCATGAAAAATTAGGGAGACATGATGGGGTTTGGCTAGAGATAAGAGTTTGCCACCTATGATTCTGCTACTCCGTTTTTTACTAAGTAGAGCCTAGCCTTCCTCAAACTCTGGAAATGTTTTTTTCCCCTTCCAGTTCCCTTTAGCATTTAACTATTTAGTTCTTTTTTTTCCCCCTTCTAGACATTAATATAAGAGAAGAAGAAACCCAAGCTAATATGAATGACTTTTAATAAAATGTACTATCTCTTTTAGATAAGGTATTTGCATTTTAGGTGATAAGCTTGGATTAGTACTGGGCATAATAATATCATGAAAATCAAAGGTAAAAGAGCCTTAGGGGCCCTTTATGTTCACAAGTAGACATAAATGCCTTTATAAGCATAATCCCAGTAACCCCTGAAAGATTGTATGAATTGTTACTACATATTACTCATTTTAATAACTTCCTCCCCTCCCCCGAATATGTCATTTCATAACCCGAGTAAATCAGCCACTGTCAGAATCTGCTGTGGTAAACAGTACCCTAAAGTATTGTCATGATCTATTAAAATCAGAAACCTCTAAAGGAGAAAGGGTACAAATGTCCCAGCTGCACTCATTTTGTCTACACCTGAGGTTCCCAATTCAGGCTAGACCTTGTTTGGGGAACCTGATAGAAGATGATTTTGCTAGGCTGGGTTCCAAGACTTCTCCTTTGGGGTCTAGTCAGCCTGTCCTATCCTTGCAATGAGAGCTATATCATATCATCATCATCATCATTACCATTTATATAACACTTTGAGGTTTACAAATCACTTTACAACATTTATCTCATTTTATTCTCAAACAAGAGGTAGATGCCATTGTTATCCTCATTTTAAAAATGTGGAAACTGAGGCAAAGATCAAAGTGTTTTTCCCAGATAGCTAAAAAGTGTCTGAAGCTGGAATCCTAGAAACTTTATTTTCCTTTCTGACCCATGTCTGTCTCCATGGCAACACCTATAGTGTACTTACTGATCATTAGTTAAAACCATTTTTTAAATAAAACAGCTTTTTATCTCTTATTCTAACTGCTCTCTAGAGTTTGGACTGGAACCGCCATAATAGCCACCCATTAATGTCTTTTGAGCTGTCTCAGCTGGACACACCCTTCCAAGCTCCAGCCATCAACTGACTCTCTAACCAACTTACATCTTTTGTTCGAATTTAGATCAAGCTCTTGTTATTGGTGCCTCAGCTGTCAATTCTTTTGCAGATGTGGAATAATGGATCTATCTTAGGCTTAATGAACACATCCCTTCCCTGGCTCCATCTTCTAATCTCACAAATTTCCTTAGGTTTAATTTTGATGACCTATTTCTCAGTCATCTACTATCCCTCTTCCAGGGACTTCATCAGAATATCACAAATATTTTAAATATTTAGAAGGGACACATATGTTTCATTCTAGTCTTTTTCTCTGTGGATGGGCAGCAGGTTTCATAAATCAGACATTGACCTTTTTTTTTTCCCCCTCCCTTGCCATAATTTTTTGTAAAACTTACTTTCATTTTTAAAACTACAAGTCATAAAATACTTTATGTTAAAAGCAGTGAGAATGGGTAAATTATTTGAAATTCATTTTCAATATCTACTTTTAAAGCTTTATCCAGATCTGCCCACCCTTAAATGTGTATATATGTATGAGAAAACTTGAATCTCTCTCTCTGCATACATTTATATGTGTATATATACACACATTGTAAAGATATAACTATATTTTATTTTGTATTATGCTGTATATGTTATCTATATGTGACATATATGTTTCTCTTGAACATTGTTTTGTCTCCCTATAAACCGTGTATCTGATTTATTCCTTAGATTGCCTGTGCAGTCTTTGCTGCCCTCTTACATTTCTTCTTCTTGGCTGCCTTCACTTGGATGTTCCTGGAAGGAGTGCAACTCTATATCATGTTGGTGGAGGTTTTTGAGAGTGAACACTCACGCAGAAAATACTTCTATTTGGTTGGCTATGGGATGCCTGCACTCATCGTTGCTGTGTCAGCAGCAGTAGACTACAGGAGTTACGGGACAGATAAAGTGTGAGTTTGTTGTCCTCTAACCCCCTTTCTTTTTATGGCTTCTTGAAATAAAATTTCAGGGCTTCTTGGGGACCAAGATCTTTAAATTGTCCCAGAACTGTAAATGAAGAAACTAGAGTGATGTTTAGTAATTAAATTAGTACACTTGAGTACTTGTCCATTTTTTAAACTCTAGAGTAAAAGACTTAGAATATTTCCCACAATTCATTTTGATTTTGTTTAAAACCAGTAGAGCGCTCTCCACCCACACCTCTTCTCTCACTTTCCATCTTCTTTCTCCCTATTCCTCATTTTAATAAGTATAAAGATAGAATAATTCAATTTTAGGATGATTTGACAAACCTTTTTGCTACTTTAAAACTGCATATTGGCAATTGGCAAATAAAAAATTCTATTTAGAAATACAAGGCTCTGATGGAGAAGGGACTGGAGGGTGACAGAGAAGTGTTACCATTTATTGTGGTTAATATAGTTTAATACACCCCATACCAAAAGAATGTGGCAGAGTAAATAGATGGCCCCAGCATCAGGAAGGCTAGGACTCATTTTCTGCCTCTGAATCATTCTGACTGTGTGACCATTGATAAGTACCTTAAACTAACACTACATACCCCTGGCAACTCTCCAAGAGTATAAATAGCTGAAAAATTTGCATCAATATTTATTTGCATCAATAAAAAGGAATTTTCCTTACAACTTCCTATACCAATATAATTCCAGTTTGTCCCCCTCCTCCCCAAAATAGTGATAATAAACCAAATCATAATTATTTACTTTTACTTTTCACTTACAATCACTTAAACATAACACTGAGCTAACAAAGTTTCCGAAATATTTTAATAGAGGTCACCATATCAAATACTTATAATCTCCAAGTTTTGTGGGACAAAAACTTTCAAATTATAAGGACCATATCAAATGAAATCAAATCATGTGGGAACAAGATGAGGTATATATCATTCTTGTTATCCTGTCTGCTACTGGAATTTTCCCAAGTATACTTTCTATGAACCCAAAGAAGATAAACTCATATCCTAATACTTTTATCCAATTATAAAAAACAATTATTTTTTCCAAACCTGTGTCAACACAACATTAAATGCAAACTGATAATAACAGTTAAATGACTTTTTCTAAGTCCATTTCTATCTGAATGCCAACAAATAAGTTGAGAATGACTGTTTTGTAATCTTAATGATAATGTCCTCAGACTTTTTTATCAGAACATTATTCTTTTAAAATGATTGGAGGGAGCAGATAATATTGATCATGAAGAAAAATAAAGTAACAGATTGGCTTAAGATAATATTTATATGTCACTGTTAATATTTATTCAGCCTTCATTATGACAAAGTGTATAGAAGGAAAAGCAAATTCATGTATTTTTAAGTCTGCTGAAATTTTGCTGTATCCCTTTACAGGAAGCAGGGGATTATAGCCTTTGACTAAAGGACAAAGTTAACTATGCCACAGGACCACGTTATGGCTACAATATCTGTATTCTCCTGGAGAGATACAGTGATGCAGGGGTGAAAGGGTGTTAATGAAGTCCAGAAGAGATGATGTGGCTTGGCATACTAGAAAAAATACTTGGAATTAATGCTCAGTTGGGCTCAGATTCTGGTTTTGATAATTATTAAATGTATAATACTGAGCAAGTTATCCTGTCCTCGCTTTTACAGATGTTTCCCCATCTGTAAAATAAGGATAATAATATTTGGGTTTTCTCCTAAACAATACTGTCACAAAAGAAGAGCTCTGTAAACTTCAAAGTTCTATGTGAGCGATAAAATCTATTGGGTTGTTGAGGAGAGGAAATGTAGAAGGTTATCTATAGACAAATTAAGTCTTGAAAGAACTAGAGAACATAATATAACATGAAATTATAATGAAACTCTACCTGATTTCAAATACATTTACTTTTTAGCTTCTTGCCCATTATCTTTTTTTTTTATCTTTTCATCTGCAAACTATATACTAGATTTTCTACTTCTAGTCCAAGGTCCTAATATATCAGGTTTTAGTAGAAAATGTCAGTTATTTAGCACTTTAAGATTAGCAAACTACTTTACATATGTTGTTTGATACTTCCAACAATAATGCTCTGAGGAAGGTACTTACAGATATGATTATCCCCATTTTATACATAAGAAAATTGAGTTTCTGAGACTTTGTGTCTTTTCCACGATCATATAGCTAGTAAAAGTCATTCAGAAACAACAGAAGCACACTCCAATTCCACTACTCATCTCATTTCCTCATGTTTCTTCTCCAAGTCACTTGAATTGTTTTCTCTTTAGCCATTTTTTTTCCTATCAAAAATACTTTTCCTAGAGGATAGAAAGTTAGACATTTGTAGGCAATCAATCATTTCCAGTCTCTTGACATGCTTAAAACTTGGCCATCATTGCCTTAATATTCTGCTCTTTAGCTAGTTAGTCTCTTCTTGCAGTTAAGGCTCTGTTGGAAAATTAATATATTTCCCAGCCTAAAGTTAAAACAAAACTTTAATAACAGTTCACTTTGACCATTATAATTTCTCCTTAACCAAGAGGCAAAATAGATTTAAGATAAAGGGAGACAGGGATGGAAGAAGGGGAGCAGGGAAGAGACAGAGATACAGAGAATAACATTAACATTATCTGAGGCAGTCATATAGAATGTTAACAATCCAATGATTTCTTACTAATTCATTGTCAATAAATTGTCAGCAAAAAGATGTTCTGAATAGTTTTTGCTCTTTGGGATTTCTCTAGGTTTTGCTGAAGCCCCTATATTAGAAACAGGTGAAAAAAGGGAATTATTCAGAATCTCAGACAATTGTGTTTACTTAAAAAGCTGAATTGAATGGACTGTGTTTTCATCAAAGATCTGAAAAGTTTATTTACTTAGAAGAAAAATAAGGCCAGTGAATTTTAAAATGTCATTTAAATGTTTTCTTTGAAGTTCTGTGCCGTTTTCCCTTTTTTCTCTTTACTCTCCCCTTTCCCCCCCCCCCATTAAACCTATATGTGTATTCCTGATTCCTCCTCTTCCTAATTTTTTCCCAACTGCCATGTGGCATTTCCCACTTTCTTCTCTCCATATGGCTCTGTTCTTATTTCAGTCTCCCATTTCCATGTCCTCTCATTAATATCATCTTATGTTCTTTTGTTATTTTTCAGACAGACATGCCAGTTCCATGTTCTAATATATGCTCTGCTCTTTCTAACTCAAAGCAATATTTTTTTCAGCCAACATTTAGTGAACTCTTGTTAGTACTATTACTAAAAACATTTGTGATCTAGGAGGTTATTGTGTATTTTAAGAATTTAATGACTATGCTCTTTTTTTTCTGTTTTGAATTGTGTGACTCATAAACAGAACATTCAACAGAAAGCCTTTTAAGCTGGATACAATGAAAAATATTTTTTTTCATTTTGTAAAACCCTATTAGATTAAGTTGAGTATTATCTTTATATCTTTCTGTCTTTTGAACTTGGTTTTACTGTCCAATGGACTTAATTGTGCTTCATCATATTAATGATGATGCTATTTCATTTCTGAAACCCTTAATAATAATTTATGTCTTCAGGAAGGGAGTGAATCATCCAAGAGGATATAGCTAAGATTCAGATAGAAGGGAGTCTTGGTTAAGCAGGTGGGATAAATGGTTCTTTGATGTAGAGATAGGTAGCTCTCTTCCATCTGGCTGATGGATGGTGATGTATTTCTCAGTGTAATACTATTAGTGCAGTTGAGCTGATTATTATGTGCAAGGAATGAAACATAAAGCATGCATAATTTGATTTTGAGAAGGTGCTTAGTTTATCATCAATTTGCAATGCAGACAGAAGATTTTTTTTCTCTATTTTTAATATTTGTTTAAATAAGGCTTTTAGGATTACTGACATTATAGAATTCATTTTAGAATAACATTTGTTCACAATAATCAAATCTTTAAAAAGATCAACATAAGAACTCAATGTAGTCATTATTTTTAATCCTCTGTTAATGGACCACATGTCCAAATTATACTGTGGAAAATTTCCATTTGTTTCCATTTAGTTTATTTGTTTTTCATGTATTTTAGTGTCATCCCTTCATCTCTCTTCCTCTATCATGCATCTTGACACCCAGAAATAATCACTCAATACTGATATTATCATAAGTTTAATTATAGCAAAGACTGGCATTGATTTTTAGCAGTTGTTTAGACTGGATAGATTTAGAAAATATATACTAATCACTTTTGTTATATGATTTAAAACTAATCAGGATCTCTAAATGTTGATTACCCTGTCATTACCTAAAACACAGAATAGTTTTATACCAGAAACATTCACATTTCTATTATACCATTTTCTCCAACCTATGTTAAATGTACCAAAACAAAGACAAAAGAATCCAGGTGTGATGAGGCAGGGGATCCAAAGCCTGCAGAGTGGCCTCTGCTTCAAAAGTGGTGCTGGAAAAGTTGATAATGGTTTTCAGATAGAAATATGTTAGGTCATGAACATTTATGACAGTTCAGACCTTCTTTGAGCAATGTAAGAAAATTCAAGCTCTTAAAAATAATTGAAAGCAAGTTTTATGATCTAATAGTAGAAATAAATCATCAATTGGGTCTTAAATTTAATTTTAGCCTTTCTGGTTCGGTTGCATAAAAGAAAGATGCACAGATTTGAGAGGGTTAGCTTCACCTTTATGTTTTCTCCATTTTAAAAGTCCCTAGTCATTTCTTCACTTTGACAAGTCCTTCTCTTATTTATTATAAATATTTTGCTAGAAAGAGGTGCTAAGTAAATATTGGAGAAAGCTTTAAACAATTTCTAATCTCTTAACAATGAAATTATTAGTGATACTGTTTAACCAAGCTCTAAAATAACATTCTTGTGGACATTCATGCAAGCAGATGCATAATATATACAATCAACTAAATAATTAAATATTTCTCTGCATCCTCAAAAAACATCATTTTCATTTTGAGAACTTTTTTCAAGACTATTAATATTCTATTGTATTTTTTTATCCTTCTTCGGCATTCAGAGCCCAGTGGATAAAACACGTATCTTAATTGGGTATATTAGCACAAGTATATTTGTTTACAGCTTAATCATTAGTAAAAATACTCATATTTTAAAAAACATTATTTAACAAGCCAGTAATTGTGAATTGGCAGAAAAGCCAAATTGTGAATTCCTCATCTCACTGAGCTCTCAACTATGGGTGTAGAATTTCATGCATGATCATAGACACATTTACTTGAACAGTTTTATTAATTTTTTCTTTGATTATTTTCTTTTTCTTTCCTGCTTAAAGGTAGATAAATTGAGACAGAAAAAAGTGTCACAAAAATGTAAATCTGTTAAATAATGACTATCAGAGTGATTATCCCCCATAGCAATAAACTTCACCATTTAGCACAAAAGCTCAGCAGGACACATGGGTTCAAACTCTACCTTCATCCCTAGTTCCCTGTATGACCTCATTTAGGCAAATAAAAATGAGGTTATTTTAATGAACTTTGGAGCTCCAGCAGTCTTGAATCAAAAAACAGTTTCTTTAATATATTTTCTGGGTAGTAACATAAAAAAGTAATGGACATAGGATATAAACACATTACTCATAAATAGCATGGTGTAGTACTGTATTTAGAGGCAGGGACCCTGGCTGTGAAATATGTATTGCTTTATGATCTCAGGCAGGTCAATTTTTTTCCTCTTTGGAGGAATTTTATTTATAAATAAAAAAAATTCCCTACATAATAATATTAGCTTAGCATTTACTTAGAGCTTTTAAGATTTATAAAGCTCTTTACAAATATTATCACATTTTATCTTGGCAATAACTTTGGGAAGTAGATGCTATTGTTATTCCCATTTTACACATAAGGAAACTGAGATACAGAGAGCTTAAGGGACTTGCTTAGGATCACACACCTAACGTGTTTAAGCAAGATTCATAGGTAGATTTTCCAGACTCCATGTCCAGAACTCTAAACCATTGTGCCTTCTGGCTGCCTAATGGATCTAGGAAGTTCTTTCCAGCTCTTAGCTTGTGATCCCATGTTCTAAAAGTTTTCTTTCTGAAATTTGACAAGAATAGTATTTATTTGATAGACTAGCTACATGTCTAAAACATACCTCCTTCTATACAGAAATTATTATATTGAGCAGAGTAGATCAGTTTTCACAGCTGATCATCCTTCTAGTATTGCTGGTACCATGTGAATTGATGAGCACTTTATTCTGCTTCAACTGAAGTCTTCTCAGATTTTTTTAAAACACTTCCTACTCATCATTTCTTATAGCATAATGTTATTCCATCAAAAGCATATACCACTCCTTCTTCAATCATTCCACAGCTCAATTTTCAATTCTTTCCCACCTCAAAAAGAGCTTCTATAAATATTTAAAGGTTCTTTTACTTTTACTTTGTCTTTGATTTTTTAAAGATATGAACCTACTAATGGTATTGTTGAGTCAAAGTGTATGCATCATTTTATAGCCCTTTCTGCCTTGTTCTAAATTTGGAGCAGTTCAGAACTCCACCAATACTGCATTTCAAAGCACCTATTTTTGAATTATAATTAGTTTATCAGTTACACTGGCACTCTCCTATTATCTATCTTGTTCCAGCCTTAATTTGATGAATTAAGGGAATTTGGAGACCCCTTAAAAAGACACCAAAAGCTAAACATTTAAAATGGCTTATTATTTCTTTCATATTGGCAAAGTATGACATAGAAGTACTGATCAAATCAATGAATGCTCTTTAATATATGTTTTTTTATAAATGGAAAAACTGCTTTTTAGTCACAGTTATATTAATATAGTTTATATTCAAATTAGAGCATCTCATTCAAATAGAGCAAGAGGAAAATCTCATTTTAAAGTATGAGTTATAAGATATATGCAAAGACAAAAATAAAACAAACATAAAACAATCTACTTCATTTTTAAAAAAAATTCTAAACCCTGCAATTGAGCATAGCTATGAAGTTAGGCATTTGACATATCTCTATATCTACCCTTGTCTCCTCCAACACAGACAAGAAAATTAATTTTCTCACACATAGTTATCAAATTTATAATGAATGGAAGTGTTTAGGTATTAAAATGGCTCCCTAATTGGGGAAATGGTGAATTTGGGGTCATATTCTATGTACAAATTTATGTGTTTACATATATCCATATTCACATGTATATATAAACATGTATGTGTATATATTGTATATATATATTTTTATATAATGTATACATACATATAATCCGGATATGTGACTTCATTTTTTCATTCCATATATTTTGTTTTCTTGTTTAAATTTTTATGGCTCCATGATTTTGTCACAGTGGTCACCAATAAGAATCAGAACCTCACTATGACTTAATAGATGGTCTTCAAGGTTTATGATCCAAAAATCCACCAGACTGCAAACTTCTGGTGAATGATCCTTCAGGGTTCAGATTGGCTGGTCCTTCCTTGCACTAGTTCCTACATAGGATCTCTCTAGTTTAATCAAACTTTCCAGGGCTGAACAAGAATAATTGTTGGTCCCTTTCATTCCATGATGTTTCAGAGTAGAACCTTAGTGGAGGGATACATATATATATATATATACATATATATGTGTGTGTGTGTGTGTGTGTATACACACACACATATATGTGTGTGTGTATATATACATATATATACACATATATATGTGTGTGTGTGCGCAAATTCATCTTATATCAGTATATATTTATGTTTATAAAAGTGATAAAGATATATTTATATCTGCCCCAGAGAAAAATAAGGCTATAAAATTACATATAAGAAAATGAAAGCTCCTATCAAGAATATGTTAAATCACCTTTTTATAAATGTTATGCTCTAAAGTTGCCCCTATTTATTTTGTATGTCATCCTACATGTCTATGTAGTTGGTCCTAATATAAATATAAATTTACTGAGGGCTGGGAGTATGCATTTTTTTACCCCTGGTGCCTAGAACAATGCCTGTAAAGAGTTTAGCATAGTTCCTGCATTTTTCCTCCACCACCATCCCCAAAAATAAAACAAAATATTTGACATATAAGAATATTTCACTGTGAGTAGAGGAAAACTAAGCATTCAGAAAAAGGCAGTCCAAAAGTGTTGCCTACTAATACTAGGAATAAGAAACCAAAGTTTTGGGTGATATTATTAATGTAAAAACATTATGAAACAGTTGTTCAGATAGTATTTATTTGAATTTTAATTGGGGATTAATTTAACTGAATTTGTTGATAAAGACTTCAACAATAAAAATCATGTAGATTTTGATCTTTTCTCATAGTAACAAAAATTAAAAAATTCTTGGGAAAAAATCCTCAATGATCACTTTAATAGATAACAGGAAATATTGAACTCAGGAATTTAATGCAGGAATTCTCTGCTAATGGATCCTTTCTGTTCTTTCCATTTTCCCCATCTAATAAAAATAGTTGCAAAGCACATAAAAGTGAAAGTAACTTGAGAGGGAATATCAGGTTGAGGACTGTTAGGCCCCCAATGTGTCTGTGCCTCTCTTTGGACTCAAAGTTTTATCAGATGAGTCTTTGATGTATATGATAATATCTAAAATTGAAAGATTACCCATGTTTCTTCAATTAAATACATCAAAAAGTCAGGATTCATTCAATTTATCAGCTTTAAAGCAAGAAAAAATCAAAGTCATATGAATTTTTTTAAAAAAGGTTATTTATATACCTTTTAAATCTTTGTTGTCATAAAGGTAATAGATATCTATAAACATATCTGTCTTTTTAAAACTAGAATATTATTAATAATGCAATAGCTTGATCTGTCATTATTCTGAATCATCTATAAATTTTTTTTCCCAAAATGGCAATTAGTGTTCTAATTTGAAGACTTTTGAGGACAAATCTGATAAAAATAAGTCTTTGGTCATTTGTAGTTAGGACTAATATGTGTGAACAGTAGGATAATGTACAGCTGCTTATGATATAGTGTTCTAGATATATGTCTATAACCTCAAGGACTTGCTATCTTCATACATTGCTAAATATTTTAAACTGGACTTGTACCATTCTATCATTGCCTATTAACAATTATTGTCTGGATGTGCCTACCAGTGGAATAAATGCATTTTGCTATTCTTTGCACATATAGAACTGACTGTACCTTAGAGCCAAGGTGGGTTTATTATACACAGTAGCATAGTGATCTGGGGCAGGAGTCATTCAAACTTGTGAAGTACTTGATGAGAGAGAGAATAGATGCAAGAGCCTCTACAAGTCAGCATGTGGCCAAAAACAACAGCAGGTGTGACCATATGGCAATCAAAGTAAACTCGAATTTTTGCCACATTGCCTTCCAGGAGATAGTAAAACTCAGAGTACTCAGAGAAAAGCAATTTATTTTGTATATTTAAATTTTTCCCTCTTCATCCACTCAATTCAGACAAGGAACAAGCTTCTTATCCCCGCTGAACTTCTTGGCAGATGTTTATGGTTTTTGATGTTACAATAGAATCTTAAGCCTATTGTATAAAACAAAATTTTCAAAGAATTCTCTTGAGAATGAAAATAATATTCTCAAGTACAATACCAGTTTCATGATTGGCAGAAAGTCATACACAAAACAGTGAAGTTAGCAATTTTATTTCAGAATAGATAAACTAAATAATAGTCTCATTAAATAAAAGCTCAGACTTATAAGTATAGGGACTTTATTTTATTTTAGTCAAACAATTGATAATCTGAAAAGACCCATTTAAAAATATAAAACCTCTCTACATAAGTGAAAAAAATTACTAAAGGAAAATAAAATACTTGTGTGTGTGTATATTGATTGTTTGGAGGCTAAATTTTTTTCTCCCTACAATATTATAAAGTATGTCTTTCCATTTTAACTCAGTACTTTATAATACAGCTGAATTAAACTAATAATAATAATATGGTTTAGCTACATAATAGAATAGAACACTGAGGAAGTAATCTTGGAGCATTCCTATTTTAAGGGGGAGAATGAACATTTCACTCCAATTGTAGGGGTTATGGTTATAGCTTTAGCTTGTGAGAAGGGAGCTTGGTAGTAACAGAAAGAATCAGAGAACTTCAGAGTTGGAAGTGAATGTAGAGGCCTTCCATCCTGATTTTACTACCTGAAGCATCCCACCTACAATGCAGAACCTAAATGCTCACCTAGCAACTGCTCAAAAACTTCCAGGGATAAGGCTAGATCTCAGAAGGCAACACATGATGAACTGACATTAGTAAGGCTACATCCTGTTCTGTAGAAACTGTTCCCATACAGATGAAGTTATGTATGCACTGATGTATTAAAGGAAGAAGTAATTGATAGAGAGTTCTTTCCTTCCTACATGTTCCATTGGACTGAATCCTCAAGCAGAACAAAACTATATCCCCTATTTCACATGATAACCTTCAGATTTTGAACATGGCAATTATGTACTCCCATTCCCCCAAGTCTTTCTTTTCTATAGATTCAATAAACTCACTTCATAGGATCATAAATTTAGAGCTAGAAGAGACCTCAGAGATTGTATAATCCTGCACATTCTTTTAGCAGATAACGGAACAAAAACCCTGAGAGGTTAAATGATTTATTCAGACTATAAGTAGTGAAATCAGAGTTTTTACTCAATTCTGTAGTCATCCTGCTTTCTATTACCATGCTGCCTTTCCTTTCCTTTCCTTTTTACTAATTCTCACATGATTTAGCTTGGAATCCCTTCACCATCCTATTTTCCTTCTCCTAGAACAATTCATCTCATCAGTGTTTTAACAATGTATTGGGGGCTAGATTTTTTCCCATTACTGAACCCAATATTCCAGCTGTGGTCTAGCTATATGTAACTCCATCTCCTTTCCCATTGCTGGAGGTGACTGGCCTCCCATTCATGGTGAGAAGAGATTGGGCAAAGCATTCTTAAGGACCTCTGGAGAAAAGGCAAGCAAAATGTGCGGTGGAAAGAACATTGGATCTAGAGGCAGAAGATTTGTTCAAAACATATTAAGGTTTCAGTTTTCTCATCTGTAAAAATAGAACTGATGATCTTTTAATCTTATTTCCAGTTTACAATCTGTGATCCTAGAACTCCCTTTCTGGTTTAGACCAACCATCCATATGCAGAAAACTTTTGTAAATCATAGCATCATACAACCTTGGTGATTATCTGTTATTCTTATTTTATAGATAAGGAAACTGAGATCCACAGAGGTAGCTTAGATTTGGAACCTATAATTGCAGCATAATACAGAATATCTAGTTTGACTTATGCTCATTAAAAAAATCAATCATTATAAAAAATATTGCTTGAAATTCTTATCTTGAAGCTTAAAAAAATCACCCTTACATATTTTTTCTTATTCACATAAACTTAGAACTAATATATTTGGCAGTAGTTTGACCATTCCTCCCTATCCCCCTTCAGACTAGTTATATATTTAAGATGATAACCCAGATCTAAATCTGTATATTTAGGTATGCATGTATAGGTACATATAAGCAGTACATTTCTTAATGAACTGAATTATTTTTTTACCATCACATTAGGTTTGGGAGCCATGAAGTTTTTCCAATACTGTGTTTTTTGTAAACATATATTAAAAACCAACAACCATTTGTTGACTGTATATTAACCAGATTCCTTTCTTAGTTGTTAGTGTGATCTAAAATATGATTTTATATACTATTATATCACCTGGTTTTAGAAAAAATGTGGGGTTTTTTGTAGTTTTACAATTATAGCAATACTAAACACTTGATTTTTTTCTGTTGAGCCCACTTGCCAGACTACTAATTAATGTTTACCATTGCAGTTGTTTACTCTTTTAATTATGCCTGCAAACATGGTGCAATTACAAATAATGCAAGATATTATTATTTCTAGCATCATGTAATTTGCCAAAATTTACATTCATCTGTCTTATAAAAAGTTTCTTCCATTTGGTCTTCCTGTCATCCTGAAGAATGAAAATGTAATTTCCCAGAGGCCTGTAGAATTGGGGGTGTATTAAATGTAGCTGAAATTAAGTGATTAATAATTTAGTTTTAGGTCATGAATCAATTTCATAGGATGCTGAAGATCATTTGCAGCCCTAGATACATTAAGCGATAACAATGCACTTTTTAGATCTAAAAAGCTTTGAAAGGTTGACTGCCCAACCTAATTAAACTACAAACTTCTGATACCAAATTATTTCCTTTTGTACTGAATTTTCTCAGATCTTCTTGACAGGAAAATGTCACCTCACCTGACAGCTGATAGACAGGCTATATAGTACTATAATTGGAATGAAAAGGATAGCTTAAGGCTACAAGATCTAATGTTCTGTTTGGCTTTTTTCCCCCCTTTTTTATTTTTTTGGTTAAGGTTTCTATGTCAGATACAAAAAGCCCTAGCAACTAAGGCCAATGCCATTTTCCCCTAGCTTCCTCCAGAAGTAATTATCTAACTCCATCAATAGTGTTGTCAGAAATTGGGCACATAATTCAACATTTAAATGAACAAGCAATGTAATATTTCCTGTCTCCCAGTGGAATACTTTGCAGCTCACATTCTTCTCTGTCACTCCTTCACTCTTGATATATGTCCCATGTGTAGTCTTTGAATACCTCCTGTCCTTTCTGTTTCACTACAGTTGTTGGCTCCGGCTTGACACCTACTTCATTTGGAGTTTTATAGGACCAGCAACCTTGATAATTATGGTAAGAACTCCTAATTAACTACTCTATCTCCCAGGTCAAGAAAGAACATTTTCACTGTCCCCTTACTGTATATCTTTAATTCACACAGATTAATTTGAGGGAAAGCATGTACTTATTTGACTCCACCTAACTCAAGCAATTAGGAATTCATTATGGGAAACTCTGTGCATTACAAAATATTTGATCAACTTCTTTGGGAGAAGGAAACATGCTTCTGAAATAATATGTATGTCCCTGTGTTCTTTGAGAAAAAATAGTCTGAAAAAGCTAGTTTGCATTTTGATCCAAGGATGCTTTTCATTTCTGTTCTAGAAAGAATGAAACAATTTAAAATTGCATCATCAAACATTTGGTATGATAAATAAAATCATACTCAGAAATTGGGAGAAGAAAAAAGGATAATTTTTTAAATTTCATATAGAATTAAAGACAATGAGTTGCATGATTAATAAACTTAATTTCTATACAGCAAAAAGTAATGTAAGGGAAAAAATAAATGAATCAAAGTTGATATAGGATTTATTTTTCTTCTTCATGGATTGTTGAAGTATTGAATATAGAATATCAATAGTTACAGAAGCAACCAAAGCTACTTGACTTATATGAGTGAGTTAAAAAGAAAAAGAGAAATTCAAAATGTGATTGTCCCTCTAGGTCACATTTATCTGTAACATAAGAAAGTAGGCAAGGATTTGGGGATTTTTAAACATGCTTCTGAATATTACTGAGTCTTCTGGTTCTAATAATTTCAATAATTGGGTATTTCTACTACTTTAGATAAATTCTGCCTGACACTGGAACCTAAGATGACTTTTACAATCCTAGCATATTGATTGTTGTGGAATATGCTTGGGTTTTCAGTATTTAGGCCCTTTGTTTAAAACCTTTTTTGAAAATTTAACTTGTGACAATCATTTTGGAATATCATTAGGCAGATTTTGTAAGAAACGTAAAATAACTTAAAAAAATTTAAAGTATACTCCACAGAGAAATAAAAGAGCTGTTCCAATATTGTTGTTGTTTTTTTAATTTTCCACAACATAATTTGGACCACTTCCTTTGATATCATGACTGGTTCTCTACTTAGGTTTAGTTGCCCCCAAAGTAGTGCCTTACTCAGTGGTATCCCAATTTTCCTAACTGGCTTCTTGTCTTGACTAAAATATTAGATATCTGTGATTCAATCTTTTTAAAACTAGGGAAAGCAAATTTCCCCAAGCAACTCATCTGTTACAGAGAGTAGACTTCTTCTCCATTCCAGTTCTGCTACATAACACATCCTTTTATATTCTAGCTTAATGTAATCTTCCTTGGGATTGCTTTATATAAGATGTTTCATCATACTGCCATATTGAAACCTGAATCTGGCTGTCTTGATAACATCAAGTAAGTGATTTTTCCTTTCCATTTCTTTGGTGTGCTCATATAGAACTGTTCCCTCTTGACCTGAATATTGCTGAAGTGGTTCATTCTGATTGAGAATAGGTAGAATGAAACTTTATTTTTGAAAGGACTTTCTTTACCTCCTAAACACTTATTTGCAGCATTATTATTTTCAGATTGTTTTTGTAAACAAAACTAAGATAATTTTGCTTTTATTTAAAAGAGCAATGTTTAAATTTAAAAGAGACTGAGATTTTAATTGGTCATTTAGGGCTATCTATACCCTTTGGGAGAAAAAAATATCTTGGTTTATGATGAGCTATAATTATTTGTTTCTTGATGAATTATATTTGTTCTTTCTGGATATATATTCGCCTTGTCAACATATACTGCACATTCATTTAATATTCTCATAATGAAGGCGAATTTTGTTAAACTTCCCTAACAACAATATGTCATCACAACTTAGAGTCTATCCTTACTTTTAAGGGTGGTTCATAATCTGTAAGATAAGGGTAATATTACTAGTCCAATGCAACTAGTCTACATTAAAATGTTATTGCTTCTCAAATACTATTGTCTCTTGAGAAATTACCATTAGAAGTTTTTTACAGCTCTGGAACTTAAGTAAAATTCTTCTTTGCAGAGAAGTGAAATGTTACAACCTAATTTTTGACCAAAAATCTGCCAAACAAACATTGTTGCGACATTCTGCAATGATTTAAAAGTAGCATTGTATAACAATCTCTCTCATACAGATGTTGCTTTAATTAGAAACAAGGCACAGTGCATGAGTTTGTAGAGAACAGGGTAGACTATTTCCTTGCTTCTTGGTGGGGATTATAATGTTCTCATGTATCTGAGGAGGTATATATCACTCTAGGTCACCAACACCCCTCTCTTTCAAGCAGTCTTATTTCCTTTACTTTATTTCTTCCTATTACTTCTTTTCCCTATTATGTGCATGGTTTGTGGAACATGACAGGTGCTTAATAAATGTTTGCTAAATTGAATTGATTATTTCCATCTATCCTACTTTACCAAAGCTTGAAATCCTGTACAGGTAGGTGTGTATGTAGCTGGGGTGAGGAGAGAGAGGGGAGTAAAGAGTGCAAAGTGTAGGAGGGAGGAGGATAGGAAGAGGCAGGGGCAGGGACAGTGTTGTTAATGGTTCTGATTTTCTAAATTATTTTCCTTTACCTCTTGCACTGAATAGCCTACTAAGCAGGTTTTTTGGATCTGCCTAAAGATCTCAGAAATACTACATTTGTAAAATAAATTAAAAAGAGCAAAAGTTGCTTTTAAGCAAGGAAATCATTTCATTTTACAAGATTATATCTCTGTACTGAAATAATACAAATCCTAGTTTCGATATCATAATTGCCTAATAGATTTTGTTGGGGTTTTTAGTATGTTGAGAATAAATCATTTCTAAAGAAGACCTGTTTTCTTTTCACAGAGTAATTACACATGAGCCCCCTAAAAAGTAATTTTAAATAATCACAGATATTTGGGCTGTCAGATGTTTACTTTTACCATTTGCTACATGGACTATCTGAAACATGAAAAGACTTTGTATTTAATGGGTCAACTTTTCCACCCATTTGAACATCAAAAAATGCTGAAGATCATCACATGATAGTACTAATATCAAAGCATCCATCAACTGAAAAAATGGATATGGCCAGCCATACCAGAATAACATAAAACTGTAATCCCCATCTCTAAGACTGGTGGATCACTTGAGCTAGGAAGCACTAAGGCTAAAGCCATTCAATGTTGTCATTAACTCTGACATCAAAATGGTGAGCCAATGGGAGTGGGAGGTTACCAGATGTCTAAGGAGGGAAAGGCTAGCTCAAGTTAGAAATTGGAACAGGTCAAATTTGTACACTGATCCATAAGTAGTAGTAGCACTGCCAGATACAAAGACTCATTCTCAGAAAAATGAAAAAATAAAGGCAATATATATATTGAAAAAAAACTACTGTGAATTTACTAATCTTTACATGAAGTTGCATTTTATTAGCCACAGCAGTTTCTATGTACATTTATAAGGTACTAAAATATACATATGAGACAGTTGTTCTCTCAACTGAAGGCATATTTGCTAAGTAAAGTATATTAGGTATATGTAGATTCACAAAACCCTTACCATAACTCCATCTCTAGCACCTCTCTCCTCAATAAGGGGTTTTTGACTCTCTGTACTGGGAAACATTACTTTAAATATGTGTATATTATGTCACAAAACTGCTAGTCGAAATAAGAGCAAAGTTAGGTGTGAATGCTGGTAATTTCATCAAGCATGGCAAATGTTATTACCATAATCTGTGACATATTAGTAACATGGACTCCTCATTTGTTCAAGGATTATTTTGAGAGTAAAGCCTAACTTTTTCATGTTTCCTATTATTATTCCTTACTAAATAATGTTCCTTCTTAATCATTTTTGAATGAATAAATATGATGCATTCTGGATAAAATTTAGAAATGTAATGAATACATATATATATGTATACGTGTATACATACATATGTTACTGGCTTACATGCATAATATAGTTTAATCCATCACTTCAGTTAATCTTTTGGAAGACAATGATTATGCTAGAATAAAAAAATGGTTATTCATATATCATTAATGTCCAAAGTAAAATTTACATAAATTATTCAATGAACAAAATTAAATATCAGGGATGAATGGTGAATAGTTTAAATACTTCTCTCCACCATTGAAATTGCAATCTTGCAGAGGAAATTGTGTGTATGTTTTCTAATTGATGAATTAATAGAAAACTATTTGAACAGTGAAATTTGTAATCTCTAATATTACATGAATATAATTTGCACAATGGTATTATATCTAGGTTTGAATTTAGTTTATGTGGCTTAAAATTTGTTTCACTGGTAACAAAGGAACCCTAGCATTATTAGGTTTAGTTTTGCTTAACAAAAAAAACACGTGCCTGCATCAAGTCAAGAAAACAAAGGAATTTAAGAAAACTTATGATTTGACAAAGCTAGCAATTATTTGTTGTGAGTAATCCTTTCTACTTATTTTTGCTGCCTTTGTAAGTTTACCAGGAAGTTATGCAACAGATTATCTCAATGATTTTAATTGTATTTTATGCATCCCAGTATACATGTGTCTGAAGAGTATTATGCTCAATAGACATGGTTAACATACTTTCAAAATACAATTAAAATATAATATATATGTTGTTTATATCATTCAAAACATCTTACCTTCCCCAGTCTGCTACATAAAAATGATTCTCCTCATTTCATTGTTCTGCATATTAAAAATCATGATAGTTTAACTTCTAATTAATATAATTTTATGAAAAAACCTACCAGATGCATTTGTGATAAGAGATATTCAGTATTAAAAAGCAGCTTGAAAATCCATTTTACATTTACAGTTTTCATGCACCTTTTTTTTCTCAGTGAGAATGCAGTCATGATATTGGTCTCGGAGCCAATTTACTAACAAAACATTTGCTTAATTTTTATTAGTTAACTCATATCTAGTGCAATCACCTATCTTTTCAAGTCTTAACTATATATTCATTTTTGAAATGTACTAAAATTACAGATTGTTAAGGTATTTATTGTTTTATTCTAAATATCAGATAATGACAGATTGATATATTTTACAGTGTAATAAATTTTGTCAATATAGGTCATCTCCTTCAAAAATTAATGTAGAAAAACAGAGAAATGGGAAGTATAAAGCAAATAAGTTTGCATTTCAAGTCCCATTTTACTTTTTAAAAAATGAACTTTTATAAGAGAAAAGAGTAAATGTCCCCCCAGAAAAGCAAAATAATACTACTGACTGAACTTGTATACAGTCCAGCTCTTTATGAATGTGCCCAGATTGTGGTAGATCTTTAATAAAAGGCAACAGAATTTGAATTTTACCAGTTATGTAAAGAGTAGTCTGAGAACAGTTTTTAAGGACATGAATTATATAAGATTTATGCCTTAGAAAAATTATTTTTGCAATGATATAAAGATAGCATTGAAAAAGAAAGATGGAAAAGTTAGGAAAACAATTAGTAGACAACTACGATTGAGCATGTGGTGAATTGAGACCTTTCATTGTTATGCTATCAGTTAACATTTATTAAGCTTTCTATATTCCAGACCCTGTGCCTTATAATTATATAGCATGAACAAAGAGGGAGGACAGAGACATATTATGGAGGTATAATTGAAAGAACTTGGCAACCTGACTGAATATGGGAAGTAAGAAAGAGAGAAGCAAACACCAAGTTTTGGAAATGCTAGACTGGTAAATGCTTTTGTTCTATATTGTAGTCAAGTTAGAAGGAAGAATAGGTGTCAAGGGTGACATAACAATTTCAGTTTTGCTCTATGATGAATTTAAGTGAATATATACAGTTGAAAATGAATTATAGGCAATTGGAGATGTGGTGGTTCTGCTTAGAGGTCAGAACTATTAGTACAAATCTATGATGCAGTTGTATAAAGATGATAATTGAAGTTGTAGGAGTGAGTGCAATACCAAAGGAAAGAGTATAGGGAAAGAAAAAAGGGCCAAAATATAGAACCTTAGGAAAAACTTACATTAGATTCAAGAGGATGAGGATGAGAACTAGAAAGAGGATGCAGAGGATGAGAAGGAAGAGAATACAATAAAAAAGATAAAAGGTTAGAAAGGTAGAATGAGCACCAATTGATTATTATGTCTCTGAAATAAAGAGAAGAGAAATGGGAAAACAGGGAGAGCAAATAGTTCTTAATTTACCACTCAATTCACAATAAGACAGACCAATTCTGTTAGATAAATGATAATATCCAGTCACATTTTTAATCTGTTTTCTCAACAAAAAATTTCTAAGAATATTCACTCTGTCCATTACTGTTTCAGTAATTTCTATCTGGATTTAAAAAGGCTGATAGTCATAAATATGCCAATATAGTTACAAATATGAAATGTCAAAGCTACTTAAAATATATCCAAAATCTATTTTGTCACTACATATATATATACTATATAACAAATACACTATATGATAAATATACAATAAATCTTTGTCATTATATTTCACTTAATTTACTTGAGTATCAGTAGAGGGTTCAACTACATTAGGACTCACAATTTTTAAGGACAATAATAGATTTGAAAGTCTCTTTTCTTTCAACAATGATATGAGATAGATAGTACAAAAGAATCTTCATGCCTAATGTTAAGATTATAAAATCAAAGCTTAAGGATATTGTTATTTGCCCAAAGTTGCATAGCTACTAAGTGGTATCAGAGGTGATTTTTGAATTTTGAAGTTCATTGCTCATCCCATTATAACAGATCATCTCTTTGTATTTGATCCTAAGAAAGGAAGATTACAGGATCATCAAGTTTGACCTTAATGGACTCTAAGTTACCTTCTAAGTCTATCTCTTCATTTCATAGGTGAGCAAACTGAGGCCAGGGAAGTAACATGGCCAGGAGCACCCCAGGATAATCTGAGGCAAAACATTCACACTTGAGTCGTTTTGACTTAAGTCTAGTGTTCTATCTGCCATGTCACCTAAACAATTTGTGATTACAAAAAATATTTTCTTATTTTTATTAATTATTTTTGTATAAATCATTTGGTCAATAAGCACTTATTAAGTACCCACTATATGCCAAGAACTGGGGTAGGTGCTGGTGATAAAACACAAAAGCGTGATCTCTGCTCTCAAGAACCATACATAATGAAGGAGGCAACATACAAACAATTATGTAGTTTTAAGATATAGTATAAATAGGAACCATCTCAAAGGGATGACACTAATTGAGGCAGAGTAAAAGAATAGAGTCCATAACAGCATCCAATGGTTGGTGGGCATTTCCTGTAAGAAGATCAAACAAAGGGCATAATGACTAGTTAGGCCAGAAGGGAAACAAGAGATGGAGCAGTTTCACAAGAAACTGGAGAATGATTTCCAGAGTATATCACAGGAGTGATATTCCAGTGTGCATTTCTGTGACATTCTAGTACATCACATTCATTTGTAATATATTCTTTCCCTTCCCTCCACTTAGAAAACTCTCTCTTATAATAACAAAGATTTTTTTTAAAAAAGAATAAAGCAAATCAGCAAAATTAACCAACAAATTTTGTCTGACAGCATATACAATATTCCATACCTAGAATATAATAAATAAAAAGGTTAATGAAGGGAAAGAGATGCACAGAAAATGCACTTGTAAGGTTCTGCTTATAAATGGCTTTTGACAACACCAAAGAATTAATTAAGCATACCTAGTAGGGCTTTTGAATTCCAGGGTCAGTCCTATTCATTTTGTCATGCTTTTTCCTGGTAAATATCAACAAGTTTATTGAAAGAATGTTTTGTTACATGTGTTGTTTATTACAAAATAATCATATAAGTGGTTTATGAATATTCATGATAGGCATTTGTTAGTGCTGATAAATATCTTATTTTTAACCCAAAAGGAACATGGCCAACTTCCAATGATCTCTGTATTGGTTCCTATATCCATTTTAAGAAAAAGTTATTCTGTATAGATATGTATACATATATTGTATTTGTCATATAATTTATCCTATTTAGCATGTATTAGATTACCTGTCATCTAGGGGTGGGGGGGTTGGGGGAAGGAGGGGAAAAGCTTGGGAAAAAAAAGTTTTTGCAAAGGTCAATGTTGAAAGGTCACTCATGTTTTGTAAATAAAAAGCTTTATATAAAAAAATAAATAAATAAATAAAATAAAAAAGAGGAAAACCAAAAAAAAAAAAAGAAAGAAAAAGTTATTTTGAAAAATGAATAGTAATAGAATTGACATTTCAGAAGCTTTCTGTACATTATCCCATTTGATCCTAATATACTGTAAAATCAGTTCTACAGTCATTATCACATATTATTTCTAAATCTATACATAGATTATTTTATATTAATAACTTTACATAGACTATTTAATTTGATCCTTCCACCAACCCTGAGATATATCAGTAATTAACATGGAATTATCATAGACATTTTATTGAAATATTTTCATAGATATTTTATAGTAAGATAAGATCGCTTCCCCAACGTGTTATAACTACAGAATGTCAATATAATCTTAATACCATAACTCCAAATCCAATAACTCTCAGATGAAGGAATCATTAGTATTTTTAGGAATGGCAGTTGGTAGGAGAGAGGGATGGAGATGAGATGCAAGGAACTTAAGTGTGTCAGTGACAATTTCCCCTCGAGGTTCTTTCAAGTATCTCTCTCCTTGGCAGAATTATATATTCAAGTACTATCTTCTTATTTTCTTGCTTTTTCCAGTCTCCAACACCCTGCTTTCTGAACTACAGGATGAAAAAACATACCATAGGAACTTTTTGGGAGGTTGAAAAAAGTACATTTTCTCTGATATCCTTATTTGTTCCTTAAGGTTGATCTTGCACAATCCCTCAGGCTTTTTTTTTTTTTGTACCTGTCAGTGCCCTAATGACACATAAATGATTTTGTTTAAAGTGCCATTAAGAATTACAAAAAATCATATCTAAGGGATCATAGTAAAATTTAAACTGGTCCCATAATGAAAGAATTGTCTCCAGGGGTGGCATGATTAATTAATCAAAAGCAATTTGTGCAGTCATTGTTGGGTGGAGGGGTGGCAGTGTGCAATAAGATTGGACACCTGCCACATTTAAAGTTATGTAGGAATCTTAATATGCTTCCTGATAGCTTGGGGGAACGAATAAAAAAATACATCATCATAATGACATGTATAATAATTCATTCTGTTTCTTAAAGAAGGTAACCTTTACTTTGATGACTGCTTTTAGCCAGGTAATAAGGTTAATTCTATTAGAATTTCTTTTAGATAAATTTAAATTATTCTAATATTTATGGGTAGTTGTGACAATCATGAAATATTTAGATAGTGAGATAGAATTTCAAATAACAGAAAATGTGAACTTTAAGGTTTTTGCATTCTATTTTATTCTTTCTTGATTTTCACTTTATTCTTATCTACATATTTAAT
>JAJPUD010001951.1:0-56101 GCA_023553655.1 Myrmecobius fasciatus
TTGTGTGGCTGAGAGCTGAGTCAGTCATAGTTGATCAACACACAGTGTTGCTGATACTGTAAACATTGTTTTCCTGGTTCTGTTCATTTCACTTTTCATCAGTTTATTCAAGTCTTAGGTTTTCCTGAAATCTGCCTGTTCATTATTTCTTGCACAATTATATTCCATTACTTCCATAATATAGCTCGTTCTGCCATCCTCAATTAATGGGTATTCCCTCAATTTCTAATATTTTGCCACCAGGAAAAGGGTTGCTGTAAATATTTTTACATATATAGGTCCTTTTCCCTTTTCTGTGATCTCTTTGGGATATAGAGTAGTGATATTGCAGGATCAAAGGCTATGTACAGTTTGTTTGCCCTTTGGGCATAGTTCCAAATTGTTCTCCGGAATGATTGGATCAATTCACAGCTCCACCAACAATGTATTAGTGTCTCAGTTTTCCCATATCTTCAGCATTTATCATTTTCCTGGAGCCTGCATTGTAATGAGGAACACAGCATAGGAAAGACCAAGGGAGAAGTATGAATGAAGGAAAGAAGTAATATTGATCATAGGCTAACAAAGATATCTTTTTTCTCCTTACCCCACCCCACACTTCTTCACTGGAAGCATCTGCTTGGATAGATTCCAGTTTCATTGCTTAGAGATAATCTCCTTGAATCTACCTGAGGAAGTTTACTCTAAGGATAACAAGCTACATTGCCATTTTCTGAGGGGTTTTTTGAGCCTGACTTATTCAAGAAACTAAAGGGAAGGATTTGGAAAAGTTGTGAATGTAGAAGACATGTTCAGGGAGTGCATGAGCACACATTCTATTTAAGGATCATGAAGGCATTGCCAATCAGGGAACATAAGAAAGTTGGAGGGTATTGACAAGGATATAGGGGGATCTAAGGCAGGAGTGGGGAAGGAAAGGAGAGGAAATGTCAAAAGATTTGCTTTAAAATTAAAACAAAAAATGAAAGCATAGGTACAATAGGAAAATCTCTACCTCCCGTATGATCACTTATTTTCTATGGTAAATAAAGTCCACCTTTATTTGTGAGTCAGTTCCTTCATCAAATAAATAGACCAGGGTTGAAATCTTGTTACAGATTCCAATAACAAAATGACTGGTCAGTGCCAATCTTGGTACCATCAAACAGGGCATCATTTCAACAATGGGCAGAAACCCTTTGAGAGAAATATCCTTCTTGGGTCTTGCTTTTTACAAGCCAGCCAGGATCGTATGATGAACCACACAATACATGAGGTGAGCGGGCATTGAGACTTTATCTGGGGGTCTTTGAGGTATTGCTTATTACCTTCAATGACTCCAAGAGCATCCTGACATAGTTCAGGCTGAATAAACAATGGATGACTTTCCAGAAACTGCAGAGGTGTTGCAATTCCACCAGAATTATCCAACAGGTGGACTCAAGGGGCAGCAGCTCTGTTTAACAGATGGAAAAAGCAAGACCCAAAGAAATAGCCTTGAATCTGACTTAAAACTGCACAGACTCTATTAGTCCTCATGTGCAAAAACTCTTTCTTTACATATAAGAACTTGTAGTCCCTATTTGCCAATCCCTTTACTAAGAAAATATTGAAAGTAGCCTCTATGACTGGCTTGTTAGAAATCATCATCTTAGTGTTCTGATGCATGGAGTCCAGAATGGAATCAACAAGAGAATAGCCTCAAAAACCTTGATCATTAGGAATGGACACCAAGGCATTAACCTGATATTATATGTGATTATAGGCAAAGTGGAAAGCAATATAGATGAAATGTCCTTCCAACTTCGCTATGATTTTGTGTATATTTGAACTACTATTCATTTGGGGAGAGGATAGAAGGGCAGAGGGGATAAGTAGAAACTAATAAGATAATTAATGATGTGATGCAAAGAGCACTGTGCTGGCAGCCAACAGACATTTGAATTCAAATCCTTCGGTACTTCAGAGCAATGTAGCAATAGGCAAGTAAATTAACCTCTTTTAGACTATTTTCTCATCTATTAAATGGGAATAATCACACTTGGCAGCATGTCCTAAATGTAATAAGAATCAAATCAGATAATGTGTGTTTAAAACCTTTAAGTTGTATAAAATTACCAGTTATAATCATAATCCAATAATGATGATATCTTTCAAGTTCCATGTAGGAATTAATAATAATAATATTATAAAGTTTCCAAAGTACTTCTTACAGTACTGAATTGACACTCATAACAGCTCTGTAAGGCAGATACTGTATTACTATTATTCCTATTTTATAAATGAGGAAAATGAGGCTAAGTGATTTGGTCAGGCCCACATAATTGGTTTGTGCCAAAAGTAGAATTTGAAGTTGGATCTACATAATTCTAAATCCAACACTTTATAACCACTCTTCCATATTATAAACCCAATACATTTAGGGTAACCTTTAGCTGCCACTTTGATCTAAGTGATGTTGGGATGCTGCAGTATATCCTAAGGCAAAGGATGAAACACTGAATCTAGTTGGATGAAGAAGAAATGAGAATTTCCTTCATCCCTAAATGGAAGCAGTAGCTTCAAAACAGTCCAATACTATTTCTTCAGAAGCTTAACACTTGGATGAAAACAACCTATAGTTATCCCATCTGGAGACAGGGTAACATATTGTAGAAACCATCTCAGATTAGCTTTGGAATTGTGGACCTATCAAAAAGTTATCAAACTGTGCATACCCTTTGACCCAGCAGTGTTTCTATTGGGCTTATATCCCAAAGAAATCATAAAGGAAGGAAAGGGCCCCACATGTGCAAGAATGTTTGTGGCAGCCCTTTTTGTAGTGGCTAGAAATTGTAAACTGAATGGATGCCCATCAATTGGAGAATGGCTGAATAAATTATGGTATATGAATGTTATGGAATATTATTGTTCTGTAAGAAACGACCAGCAGTATGATTTCAGAGACGTCTGGAGAGACTTGCATGAACTAATGCTCAGTGAAGTGAGCAGAACCAGGAGATCATTATACATGGCAACAACAAGACTATATGATGATCAATTCTGATGGGCATGGCTCTTCCCAATGAGATGATTCAGGCCAGTTCCAATGATCTTATGCTGAAGAGAGCCATTTGCACCCAGAGAGAGGAGAGTGGGAACTGAATGTAGACCACAGCATAGCATTTTCACTTTTTTGTTGTTGTTTGCTTGCATTTTGTTTTCTTATTTTTTTTCCCTTTTTAATCTGATTTTTCTTATGCGGTATGATAACTGTGGAAATATTTATAGAAGAATCGCACATATTTTAAATATATTGAATTACTTGCTGTCTAGGGGAAGAGGTAGGGGAAGGAAGGGAAAAAATTTGTAACACAAGATTTGCAAGGGTAAATGTTGAAAATTATCCATGCATGTTTTGAAAAGAAAAAGCTTTAATAAAACAAACAACAAAATAGAATTGTGGGCCTAGACTGAAGTCAAACAGATAGCAAAGAACCCAAAACCAAGACTAAAAACTGCTGACAGTTTCTTCACTTCTGTAGTATTTTACCTGTTGGATTAATTAAGATTTTCAGAAAACAAATGGATTAGTGGCTTGAAAGCAGTATTTCCATGGAAATTATCTGATAGATATAAATACAGTTTACTAAACCTTTTATTTTTTTCAGATTCATTCATTTAGTGAGTTTTGTTTTGTTTTGTTTTGTTTTGTAAAGCCATTCTGTGAGCAAGGCTCTGTGGCAGACAACCGAGAAGAGACAAAGATAAATAGGATAAGACATGGTCCCTGCCCTGAAGGAGCTCAAAAGCCAGGAGAGGAAGATAAAACAAACAATAACCGGAAAGACAACACAATTCCAAAGCTCCAAGTTCTGAAAGGGGGGAGTGGTTACCATAATGTAGAGGAGGTGTCACTGGAGCTGACCCTCAAGGATGAGGCCATTTTCATTTTCTCTTAGTAACTTAAAACACTTAGCACATATATGTTTAATAAATGCTTGGTGGGTTGGAATGGAGAGGATTGGGTAGGTGGGCTTCTATAGGCAAAGTAAAGGTGACAGGAAGGAGGAAAAAGCCAAACCCATAATCACCAAAGACATGGTTAATTTCCCTTTGCCACTTTTTCTCCCATTATGGCAAGAGCAATTTGTAACCAGGATGTAGTTTCAAAATATTAATTTAAATAAAAGTGACCTTAAAAAGTATAATATTCAAGCAAACTTAGGAAACTTCAGCAATCCTCCAGAGTTAAAGTACTGTGCAAAGCCACAGGAAAAAGCTCTGGCTCTAAAACTGTGTACCCTAAAACAACATTTCCCTATGAAATGTAATCCTGTCTTGTCAATGATGATTTTTTAGAAATGCCATCTAAGGGACCTCAAAGAAGTTCTGGCTCAATCCCTGGAGGGCTCTAAAGTCCTCTGGGCTTATAGTATTTCCCTTGATGGACAAACACATACACACACACACACACACACACACACACACACACACACACACACACAGACTCCAAGGGAAAAGAGGGCTGGGAATGTTCTTCATTGCTCACCAGACAAAACCATCCCTCCTCTGGTAAATGTCTCATCACTTTTCTAAGTCTGTTGCAGTTTAAGGTTCTCCATGCATTCTTTGGGATGAACTTTGGTGCAAGAAAAGCTTTCTACATGACAATCATGCATTCTTAATCCAATATTCCTCCTGCACCACCTTGCACCACTGTCATAAGCCTGCTTTATGTTTTAGGTGCTATACATTTACACACCCACCTCTTTAGATTTTTCAAAGCCACTTCCATATTCTAACAGAAAAAATAGTGTTATAGTTCTATGGTTTGTAAACTGCTTTTTCCTCAAAAAAGAAAAATGTAAGATATGTTGTACAGATGTTAACCTAATTTTACAGAGGAGGAAACAGAAGCCAGAGGAGTGAAGAGACTTGCTGTTGGTTACTCAGCCAGCAAACATCAGAGATGACCCAAATAGACATATTATCCATCCCCTTCATGCAAAAGCTGAGGTGTAGGGGCAATTTATTAATCTGACCCAAGATGTGAATTCATATTACCTGCTCCGTAAAAGTTTGAGTTTCTGCAGTGTTAGCATCTAGGGACTGAGACCCATCTGTCTCTTCATCAAATAAGACAGAAAAACTTGGCAGAGATGGTTCCATCAAAGAGATGGCAGCAGGTCTGTAAAATATTGCTTTGAGTTTTAGGACTGGAGCCTGGGAATGAATTTATTTACCACAAATTACCCCACGTAGCATATACACTGTGAACTGTGTCCTAGTCCAGCAGTTTAATTGCTGTGTTTGTATGTACTAGGTTTATTAATAATTTCAGCTTGAATGAATGTCTGAACAAGTGAATGGATGAAAGAATGAGTGGATGGATGGATGAATGAATGGAGGGATGATTCTCACTAGATCTTCCATCAGAGAAAGGAAATAGACATTTCAAAGGATTTATAGAATGTTAAAAGTTGAGAATGGCCTAAGAGATCATTCCTCCCTTTCCAAACTCTTCACTTTACAGCATAGGAAACTGAGGTGTAGACAAGTAAAAAGGCTTACCCAAAGTTCCATTGGAATCTCACTAATGACATGGGCTGAAGTAGAACCCAGATACCCTGCCTGGTGTCTGTTGTTCTTTCCATCATAATATGGGATTCAGCTTCAGGCTTCTATTTTAGAGCTGGTTGGGATTTTTGTCTGTAAATCTCTCATATAGAAAACTGTCCCAGAGGGAGACATTCTGCTCATTTGTACTGTCCTTGTTTTTGTACAAGCAGAATTTGGAATGTCAATCTGTTGTTCTTCATAAAAACACAGAAGCTGGACTCTGGACAGAATTTCTGCCTCTATCTCTACCTCTCAAACCAGGCTGAATTTTACCCTCTTTCAAATCTAGTGGAAAAATCACTGATTTTTTCCCTAACCCCATCTTTAAATTTATTCCTGTGTATATTTCCCAAGCTAAGAAATAAAAGAAAAAGGTACAGTAAAGTTACAAGAAGGCACCCTAATTGGCCATTTCCCTTTCCTTACCAAAGATGTAATTGAATCTAATGAGAAAAACATTTATATTACAAGTTTGTAGTTTTATTTCTAGGTCAAAAGCACTTTTTTTTTCAATTTTGGCAGAAATCCTTAAGTCTTATTTCCCCCAATTCAGTTCAGATTTAATTCAACAAATATTTATCATCTGTCTACTATGTGCCAGTGACTATGCTTGGTTCTGTGTTTTGTGGTTGTTCAGTTTTTTTCATCCATGTTTGACTCTTTATGACCCTATTTAGGGTTTTGTTGGCGAAGATACAGGAGTAGTTTGTCATTTCTTCCATCTCATCTTACAGATGAAAAAACTGAGGCAAATAGAGTTAAGTGACTTACCCAGGAAGAAGAGAGAGTGTACTCCAGAAATGGGGACCACTTTTTCAAAAGCAAAGAAGAAATGAAATAGAATGTCTTACACGGAGAAAAGCTAGCAGAATAATTTGACTAGAACAGAGAGAATAGAAAGGAGAGGGATCTGAAATAAAACTGAAAAAATCAATGGGAGACACATTAGACAGAATTTAAAATGTCAGACTGAGGCATTCACATTTTAACCTAGAAGTAATAGGGAGTTACTGAGGATTTTTCAAAGAAGTGAAGATATGCTTTAGCAATACCAGTTTGACAGCTATATGGAAGATAGATGTCATGGAAGTAAGATTAATAAAACTTGGCATTTGATTTGAAATGGGGCATGAGGGAGAGAAGGGAGTGAAGGATGACTGTCAACTGGACCAGAATCAGCCTCTCACCTGGGTGGCCAGAGTTGAACAGAGCAGGCTAGAGACAGGACAGTCAGGACACAAACAAAAATTTTAATTTCAAAGTGAGGGAAATGGAGGACATGTACCAGAGGCTGCCTCTAATGGAAGGAATCTGAGGCAATGTGGGGGGATTTTTAATATTTATACCTATGGTTACCCAGTGAGCTCTAGCCCTGACAACGGGAGTAACAGCAGCAGTGTTTCAAGTTTGATTCAAAGCAAGGCTTCATGATCAGCAACAATTCTGGGACTTTACTGTGGCTGAGATCATCCAGAGAATGAAAGCCAAACTCAGAGCTCAGCTTGCTTGCCACCTTAGCTCTGGAAAACAGAGTGTCTCCTAATATTTTGCCATTTCCTCCTTTTGGCCAAAGTCAAGGAGTCTGAAAAAACCCTTACTTTTTTGACTGAGAAGGGAGAAGCAAGCCAAGATGCCATGAAAAGCCAGTTGTACCTGGACAAGATGTTGCCCAGGGAGTTAGTTCCTTGAGGGAAGCTACTGGGGAAATGTGTCTCAAGTAGCCATTGTTTGCTTATAGGAAGCAAAAACTTTCTCACACTTTTGTGAGAGAGGGGTGCCAAAAATGCAGAAGAAGAAAATAACATACATTTGAATCAGAGCCGTGGTGGTGTTATAGTCAGCCCTCATCCAAAATCTTGGGGCAGCTATCTCCTCTGGATATCGGCTGCTTCTGGGTTCATATTAGACCAGGGACCTTGCTTGAGGTCCCTGGAAGTTTTCACTGTCTACTCAGGAGCAGGGGCTTTCTTCAGTTGATCCAGGAGTCTTCACCCACAAGTTTGGCGGCTGTGAGAAGAGTCAGAAGGACAAAATAAGGTCCCTCAGAGAAAACTCCTTGTCCCTATCTTTGAATGAGTTCCTGGTCAGCAAAATATAAGTCCTTAGTTAAGAGTCTGTAAACAACACATAGAGATGCTCCAGTTTCCCAGCTGCACAGTGCTAGGTTCAAACAATGCAATAGTTCTTTTTTGTTTTTTTTTTTACAATCCCCATAACAGCACAATTACATTAAGTCAGGTATAGATTACAATTCATAATGGATTCCTTTTGAGAAGGAATATTTGCATGTCAGCAAGGTAACCAAGAAAATGTAAACATCCCAAAATAAAAGAAAAAATCAATACAGTAGTTATTACCAAAATTAACTAAAATCAAATCTCCTTATATTCTAGTGATCTATTCTTGATATCCATTTAATTAGCACATTTGGAGTCCCAGATATCTCCTGTAGTTATCTAATCTCTGGATCTCTTTAGACAATATACTTTACTCTCAGGGTAGCTCTAAAAGGGGCTCTGTTTCTCTGGTTCCAAATCTAAATGTTTCAAAGTAATTCTACCAATAATATCATTTAAATTTGGTTCTCCAATTTTGACACTTCAGAGAATTTCAGTTCATATACCATTTGCTATTTCTAAACTAACCTAAATCCTGGACCTGATATAAGAATCTTTTAAAAATTTATAAGGGTCCACTTGCAAAATGAGCTCTTCTGCTTTTCAAAATTATCAGGTCCTTTAAAATGGAAAAATAATTTCACTTTCTTTACCATTATCCATACAACTTATATGTAACTTCCTTAATCCTTAATTAATAAAGCTTTAATCCAATTTTGAGAATTTACTAAAACATACTCAAAGGCTGAATTTCTATTATAAACAAATTTGAAGCCAATCATATATATGTAAACTCTTAGAGAAAACAGTCTAATCCTATTGTTTTCTCAAATTTTATATTCCATTTATTTAGAAAACTTTTACATTGCAACTTTTTATTACCTTGTCTAATCATTTCTCACTCAAAAGGATATCATCCTTACATTATAATTTGAGCACAAATACAGGTTAAAGTTGTAACATATCCATCATTCTATTATAGTAACTCAGAGATGTTCCAGTATTATTATTTAATAGGTTTATTGTTGTCCTTACAAAATTTCTTGATTATAGAAATTTGCTAAAAATGGAAAGAGAGAGATTACAATAATGTCATATGTCATAACAGGAGAAAAATTGCCTAGCCTCTGTTTGATTTCAGCATGAGTCATATCAAGTCAGTCATGTAGTCACAGTGTGTCAAAAGCAAGGCTCAGGATTAATCTTTTCAAAGAGGAAATAGTACAATGGGGAAACAGAGTCAGGAGGCTCCTACCTAGGCTTTGCCCATGTTGTCCCTAAGACTTTCCTAGGCACTGTAGAACATGCCATTTTCCACTATTGACTTAATGACAATTCAGATCAAAGCTCAAACAATAGTAAATTAGAGTCCCAAGAATTTTTATCTTAAGTAGCAAAATTTCACTAATTACAATTTAGGGCTTGAATATCTTTCCTGATGTTCCCTAAGATGTTCACATCTCATTAATCCCTTATTTATAAATTAAAACTATCCATATTCTGGAGCTTCATATAGCAGATACCTGATAGTTGATATGTTGAAACTACATCTTTAAACCATTACATACACCTTCATATTAGCCAAAAATTTCAAATGAAAATTTGCTATTATATTAAATTTATTATTATCTGCTTTATAAGAAAAACATACCTCATTTTACATTTTCAAATATTTTATCACATCTTTTTAAAAGCCCAATTCATGTATAACAATATCCAGATTAAAAACTTGTTTCACTGAAGGGATGCCCATCAATTGGAGAGTGGCTGAATAAATTATGGTATATGAATGTTATGGAATATTATTGCTCTGTAAGAAACGACCAGCAGGATGATTTCAGAGAGGCCTGGAGGGACTTGCATGAACTGATGCTGAGTGAAACGAGCAGAACCAGGAGATCATCATGCACAGCAACAACAGTATTACATGATGATCAATTCTGATGGACATGGTTCTCTGCAACAAAGAATTGTCTCAAACCAGTTCCAATTGTTCACTGAAGAAAACCATATACACCCAGAGAGAGGGATATGAAATATGGACCACAACATAACATTTTCATGTTCTCTATTGACATCTGCTTGCATTGTGTTGCCTTTCTCTGATTCTTTTTTTTTTTTTCTTGTAGATAGGATTTTTCTTGCATAACTTCTCAAGCATTTCAACATTACTAACGTGTAGTGGACTTCCTGCCATCTAGGGGAGGGGAGGGGACTGGGGGTAAAATTTGCAATGGAAAGCTTTGTAAAGATCAATGCTGGGGAACTACCCATACATATGTTATACAAATAAAAAGCTTTAATTTAAAAAAAAAAAAAAAAACCTTGTTTCACCTAACAGCATTTCTGTTACAATGATCTTTCAAATTTCAAAGAGGAAAATTTAGAAATACAATAACAACATAAACAATAAACTTCAGATGACTTTCCAAATTACCACATATAAAAAACATTGATCTTATTACCTCTGGCATTTTAAAACTACTTTAGAGTTATCAGGCATGGAACAATTACATTCAATTAAAGAAATAATGTAGTACTTAGCATATGCTAGCCACTATGTTAAGCACTTTAAAATTATTATTTTTATCTCACACCAACCCTGAGAGATGGGTACCATTATTATTTTTCTTTTTCCAGATCAGGAAATTGGGGCAAAGATAAGATAACTTTCCTAAGATTATACAGCTATTAAATTTCTCTACTGGAATAGAGAAAGGTGGGCTCAATAAGGGCAGAGGTTGGGTGTCCTCTCCACCTACTGTACTGGAGACATCGACTGGACTTCAGGGATATGTGGTAAAGGGCAATGACTGCAAAACAGAATATTAATTACCATTAATGGTAGTTCCTGAAGGAAGAGCAAAGCAGATGCTGATTCTGGGGCCTGATAACCTGACAACTACAATTTGGAGGCCAGGTGCTGCTGGAGCTTGTTCTACCTGTAGCTGCTGGGGCAGAATAGACAGGATGTATTGCACTTCAGTATATCCCCAGGCTTGCCTATAGGGGAGAAATGAAAAATGCCCAGGGGCATATGGCTATTTGGGCCATTGCCATAGCCACTGTAGCTGTTGACCACCCCCCCCCTTCCACCAGGTGAACCCTGGTCAATTAATGAATCCTGAGAGATTAGAGAGGCAGAATATAATTCAAGTTTCTCTATATTTTTCCAGTATTTTTTTCCAACAATGTATTTGAGGATCTGATTTAGGATAAGAGGGGTTAACAGAAAGAGGTCTCTGATCTGTAGGAGTTTCTGTTTTCATAGTTAGAATACCAAGAAAAGATTAACAAAAGGTTGCTATAAGGTGCAAATTGTTTACTTATTTTATTTTCTTTCTTCATTCTGGATTTACTTTCAAATGAGTTGGCTTCCTTCCTTTCCTTAAAACAATGAGGCCATTTATTTTGTGATTTACTTTTAAAACATTCAGAGTTTAATTCTTATTTTTCCTTAAAACAATTTTACAGAATGGAACCCCAAAATTTACTAAGATATTTCAGAAGAGAGTAAGTTCCTGGAATTACCCACAAAGTCTCAGGAATTCTCCCCTGCAATCTTAAAATGATTTATCTTCAAACTCCTTAATCTGCTAAAATGTTTTTAATACTTCCACAAACTTCAATTATATAACTTTACTTCTGTAATTCCAACATAACCAAAGCTGAAATGACCAGAAAATAAGCGATTTACAGAGTTTTTCTTTTCCTGTTTTTTTATAACCTCATCTCACTTGAGAAGCCTAAACTGGGAATTAGTCCTGCTTATTGGGACAATTGCTTCAACTATGAAAGTTCATTAATTTTCCCCAGTGTTCTCAACCCTTTGGCTACATCTCTTAGAAGTTTTTCTAGATGGTTACATTTTATTTCTTCCGAAGTAATAGAATCTAGTTCACAACACAAACATGACACAGACATCTTATATTTTAAAAGACACAAACATTTTAAAAAGACAGATACAGACAGACACAAAGAATTCTAACAGAGTATACAGTTACAATTCTAATATTTAACGGGTTCAGTTGAGGTATACAAATTACCCAGGTATGCAGTTAAAAAGCATGAAGCTGCAATTTTACAGAGATGAGCAGAGAGACCAAATACAGAGGTGTACAGTTAAGAAAAGATACCCTTTCCACAGTGATCTAAAATGAACTGGGTCATGGGAAGGGTCCTGGAGTTTTCCTCACTAAGGTTGTTAAGCTCAACCAACTAGAGAGCACGAATGAGGGCAGAGGATTTACTAGATTGTGGGAAGGGGATGGACTCCAGAGAAATAAATCTCTGGTGGCATCGAGTTCATTCCCACTGGTATCAGAGTCCAGTGACCAGATTCCATTCTAGTCCCACTTCTGACACCAGTTAATATCAAACCAATCTCTAACCCAGAGCCAAAAAGAGCAGGCTATCGACAAGACAGTCAGGACACAAACAAAAGTTTAATTTTAAAGTGAGGGAAATGGCAAGGACACATGTGTCTTCTCTAGTAAGAAGAACTCAAGACAGTGTGGGGAGATCTCAGTACTTATACCAATGGCTACCCAGTGAGCTGTAGCCCTGACAGTGGGGGTAACAGCAGCAGTGTGACAAGTTTGATTTATAGCAAGGCTTCGTGACCAGAAACAATTCTGAGATTTTTCTGTAGTTCAGCTCATCTAGAGAGACATTCAAGGCATAGTACGTTTTCTAGACCTTACCTCTGGAAAACAGGATGTTTCCTAACATCTTGATAACTCCAAGCTTGTGAACCTGGACAACCGAAAGAGTATTGATACCTCAACAAAGAAACAGTGAAGTTTGGAGGAAGATTTGTGTTACAGAAAAATAATGTGAGTTCTATTTTGGACACATTTAAAGTTTGCAAAATGGTTTTAAAAAATCATCTCATTTGATCCTGACAACAATAATAGGTAGGTGCTATTATTATTCCCATTTTACAGATGAGAAAACTGAGACTGAGAAAGATTTAAGTGATTTTCCCAGGTGATAAGTATAAGAAGCATTACTTCAGCTTAGGTCTTCCTGATCACAAATCCAGTTGTCTGTCCAATATACCATCTAACTGCCTTTATGCTTTTTGTTTTTGTTTTTGTTTTGAAAAATAAACAGTTTAACTGTATTGAATTTGCTTTCACTTTCATGTTTACTTTCTTATGATTCTCTTGAATCTTCTATTTATTTTCTTATTTTTTAATTTATTAAAGCTTTTTTATTTTTAAAACATATGCATAGATAATTTTTTGCCTTTATGCTTAGTAATTGAACCCAGTAGGAGAGGATATTGAGAAAGTAGAGGACCCACCTAGATGTCACTCAAACTTCAAGGGTGGGAGATGTAGCTAACAGGATAGTAAAATTTGATGGAAAGTTTAAAAAAAGAGTGGCCAGGAAGTTCAAAAATGTTTTTTAAAAAACTGCAGAGAAGTCAAATAGAAAGAGTCTTGAGCAAGAATCTAAGATTTAAAAGTTAAGAAAGTATTAGTAAGTAATTTCAATCGAGTGGTGCAAGAAATTGAGGAATAGATGAGTAGTGAGGAAATAGAGAGGACAGCAGATGAATTCTTCGTAGGAGTCTGGTGTTGAAAAAAAAGTGAATTCCAGGGTCAAGAGAGGGCTGTTTATTTGTTTAAAGATGGAAGGACTTGGGCAGATTTCTAGGAATAACTGAGCATTGAGGGCAATGAAAAGCAAGATGGTACAACTTTACCATCTCCTAGACCATCCCTTCAGGGTGTATGAAAGAATGAGTAAGTAGCACTGGGCTAGTACCCAGTGCCCCAGGTATCTTTATCCATCCTTTAACCAACCTTCCTCAAGCACTATCCTTCCATCAGCTACAAGGTTATCTAGCCATTGTCATCAGCCAGCCTCACATCTTTCCATCTGATCTGCACAAAGATGTGACAAAAAATTGTCAAATAATTGATTGAAATCCCCAACTATGGCACTCTCCTAACCCACTAGTCTATTGACCTTTTTCCAAAAAGGAAGAAAAGTCATTTCTTGTTTCTGCTCATAATGGTTCCTGGTGTTGATTGTTTCTCCAAGTACTCACAAATCATCTAACAATAGTCTAGAATTTTGCCAAGGATCAACTTCAAAACTTCCTATGTTTGGTGAAATTTTTTATGGCCCTTTCTGAAGTTGATATATAAGACTTGCCTTCCTCTGGTCTTCTGTCATCTCTCCTATTTTTCACAATTTCTCAAAGATTTCAAACAATGGTTTGACATACATAGATAGAAGTTCTTTTGGTCATCTGGAATGTAATTCATATGTGTGAATAGATTTGAACTCATTTACATTAACTAGCTCTCTTATGTTATGTTATGTTCCGAAGCTCTCTTATTCTCTCCTCATCTGTTACAGTTTTCAGTTCCCTCTTAGCTATACTCATTTCACCCTTTTCAGTTTGAAAATCCTACTCTTTTCAGGATACAAACAGGATTTGAATAGTTCTGTTTTTTCCAATTATAATATTATACCATTTGACTTAAGTAGTGCATCTATCCTTTCTTTGTTAATCTTGATCCAAATATATTCTGGTGCATGATTATATGACCACAGGTAAATCATCTCTATATGACCACAGATAAATCATCTCTATCCAGACCTCAGTTTGTTTATTTGTAAAAGGGGGATGATAATATTTTGTACTTTCTAGCTTTCCGTTATTGTCATGAGCAACACGAGATGAAGAAACACTTTGTAAGGTGCTATAAAAATTCAAGCCACTATTACTTTATGACCTGATACTGTCATCCTCCAAAAATTATCTATTTTTGTAAATTTATCTGAGCATTTTTCTTCTTTCTCAAAATTCAATTAAAGATTCTCATGATTGGTTCAACAAGCTTCCTGCCAAACACATCCTTCCCAGGCCTCATGAGGCAAACTCCTTCCCTTACCAGAAGTCCATCAATCTAGTGTCTTAAGCTACAATCCAAAACAAAAATTCACCAGTGCCATCTGTACAGCCAGCTGTGCATTTCCCATATCTTCCTTTTTCTTCCAGAGGTACAATCTTTAACTAGCAATAAAAGATGAAAAAATTCACTTGTGCTCCCAGGTCCCTCTCCTTATCCAGGACCTCAAAATTACCAGAGATCTACTCTACCTGAATCAACATTCTTGGCAAGTCTTCACAAATTCTTTATGACCAAGAAAACTGTGTCTCCTCCCAGTTATCCATGCAGGTCTTCGTAAGGTTCTTATCAGTGCCTCTAATCAGAGAACAGTCAGTCACTGGCTCATCCTCCTGGGATCAAAAGAACTTTCCTCCTATATGTCAGTACCTAAAAAATCTGCTCATTTTTCTATAGTACCTGGAAGCTTCTATTTCTTCAGAAATCTAGACTTACTATTTATCAGAATCAATTACAGAGTTCCAATAGCTCAGAGCTTTTCTTTTTTATGATACTTCTTTGACTCATCAATCTCCATATTGGATCTGGTTTTCCCAGAATGTATTTTACTCCCCTTGGCTTCCTTCTTGGATTATTTCCTCCATCTTATCTAGAAACTCTTCATTCTCTCTAAGTTAGAGTGTACAAAACCATTCCTCAAGCCTGCCTCCTAAAACAGGAAGATTAACTTATTCGTAGAGCCCTCAGAATAAGGTTGTGCCTTAGGCAGGAAAAAGTATAAACCTTCCAAGTCACTCAATTTCTATACTCCCTAGATCTCAAGTGGGATCTCTTATTCTCTCCTCATCTGTTCTCTACCACCAATCCCTTAAAAAAAAACATACAAACAAAAAATCCTATGTTGAAAAATGTTACCAAATATTTCCCCAAATCTCTTAGTCCTCTGGAAAAACATAGGTTCAAGTCTCACTTTGAGACATTACTGGTAATATGACCTATAGACAAGTCAGTGCTCCAGGCAATATTCTAAGATTATAGGATACAGAGAAGGTGCCTACCTATCTTGCAAAATCCCAGATCTAGTCCCTAGATCTAAAGGGAAAATAACTTTTTTTAACTTAGTGACTAAAAAAATTTTTTTTAGCTTTTTGTTTTCCAAAATACATGTAAAGATAGTCTTCAACGTTCACCCCTGCAGAATCTTGTGTTCCAAATTTTTCTCCTCTTCCCTGCCCAAGAGAGCAAGTAATCTAATATGATTTAAAATGTGCAATTCTTCTAAACATATTTCCACATTTATCATGCTGCACAAGAAAAATCAGATCAAAAGGGGAAAAATTAGAAAGAAAAAAATAGCAACAAGAAAAATGAAAATACTATGTTGTGATCCACATTTAGTCCCCATATTCCTCCCTCTGGATGCAGATGGTTCTCCCCTTCACAAATTTATTGGAATTGCCCTAATTCCATTAGGGCATTATTGAAAAGAACCCAGTACATTACAGTTGATCATCACATAATCTTGGTACTATTCACTTCACTCAGCATCAGTTCATATAAGTCTCTCCAAGCCTTTCTGAAATCAGCCTGTTCATCATTTCTTACAGTGCAATAAAATTCCATTATTCATATACCATAATTTATTTAGTCATTCCCCAACTGATGGGATATCCACTCAATTTCCAATTCCTTGCCACTACAAAAAAGGCTGCTGCAAACATTTTTACACATGTGGGTCCTTCTCTCTCTTTTATGATCACTTTGGGATACAAATCCAGAAGTGATATTGCTGAATCAAAGCTCTTTAAGGTGTAGTTCCAAATTGCTCTCCAGAATGATTGAATCATTTCACAATTCCACCAATAATGCATTAGTGTTTCAGTTTTCCCACATCCCCTTCAACATTTGGCATTACTTTCCCTCTACAGTTGCTTTTTGTTGGTCTAGTCATTTTCAATCTTCATGAGCCTGTTTGGGATTTTCTTAGCAAAGAGTAGTTTGTCAGATTTGAACTCAGAAAGATGAATCTTCCTGACTTCAAGCTGGGCACCCTATATCCACTGCACCACCTAGCTGTCCCATTTTGCTATTAAGCATCTCAGATGTCAGCAATCAACACTGGTTTGTTCAACTGAGTGTCAGGGAGTCTCCTTAAGCAATCACCAAACATACAAAGAACTTTTGACCAAAAACTCTTTCAATCACTCCTTCCCCTCCCTGTGATTTTTCAATGGTGTTCTTTATTAAAAAAAAAAAAAAAAAAAAAAAAAAAAAAAAAAAAAAAAAAAAAAAACCTACCTTCATCACTCACTGCTTTCCTGAATCTGAAACTTCATCATAGGCCTAGACTATTTGCCTCCCATTCCCTTCACTCTGAGCCATGAATGCCATCTTTCTTCTCTCATTTAAATAGCTCTCAAAAACCCCAATGCTTAAAAATCTACCAAAAAGGTTACTCAAAGAAAAATCAATTTCTTCTTTAAATGAAACTCTCATGACTGATCTCCTTGACCTCCCTCCAATCATGTACTTACCCTCCCCCATCCTAAAGGAATAATTCTTTAAAATGCATTTAACCTGGGTATTTTTACATCAATATTTTCATTATTCCTTCTGCCAATGTAGATTATGAGTCCTTAATACATGGTCTGTGTGAGTTAGTGACTGAGAAAATTTGTCACTCAGTAGCCTCTCCTAAATTAGCAAACTGGTTCTTGGATGTGTATAGTCCATTGCTGGACCTGCATCTTTGAATTATGAATAATGTAAACACCTCTAAAGTTTATTCAGTTGTTAATACAACATTCTCCTTCATCTGTCAATAGCTCCTGATGTTTATGTCTATCAAGCTTCAATAGCAAGCTAAAGAGCAACAGGCTGGTTTGGGTTCGATTCTTGGCTATTTCTTTGTCTATAAAATGAGCATGTTGGATTACATAATCCCAGAGATCCTTTCCTAAAATAAATGAAATTATAATCCTGGGTGATAAGAAGTTGATTCTCTATAGTTCTCTTTATGTAACACCCAGTGTGCCATCTTGTACAATCAAATCCTGAAATTATTTTTGATGATGATGATAGAGGCAAATGGCACAGGGACCTAAGGGAACCTCTACATTATTTTCAGTCACTCCATCTCTGGGTCTAAGTTTCTTCATTCATAAATTGAAGCTAATCAAATTCTGTAATGAACATTAATGGAAATTCATTAAGGATTTCCATCTTTGTAGATATACCTGCCAGGTAGGAATGGAAATCCAGAGAGTTTAAAATCCTTCTTTATGACCCTTAGAGTCCTCTGAGTTGGTCCTAATTTCCAATCAATTCAACAAACACTTAAGTACCTACTTTGTGCAAGAAGATGTTTTAAGAGTTGGGAATATAAAGACTTTTAAAAAATCATTTATTGAAACAATATAATATGTAGAAAAAACACTAAATGAAGAGACCAGGGCTTCAGTCCCAGCTTTCTCCCTACCTCCATGACCTTAAACAAATAAGCTCCTTTCTCTGGGTCTCAGTTTACTAAGAAAATGAGAGGTTAGATTGGTTGATTCTTTAGATCCCTTTTCATCCTAATATTCTAGGCTTCTCTTTCCCTTAAAAATGAGTGTTTGCTTTTTTTAAGGATCATCTTGGTAGAATTAGATCCCCAGTACCTAGTATTGTGCCTTGCACAGAATTGAAGCTTCAATCAATGTTGTTGATTCAGATTGGATCGTGGCCATTGAGGATTAATTGATCATTTTCTTTCCCCCTTCTCTCTTAGGCACAGTTTTGTGTTCTCATAGACTTATCTACAGGAAAATAACATTCAGTCATAGTGAAATCCTGGATACTTCTGGGCTACAGATGAACCTCATCTGTGTCCAATACTATGAAGCCACCGACCACTTTTGCTCCTTCTTTAGGAGAGAGTTCCAAACCAGTGGGAATACTAGGAATGAGAATTTGGCATTATTTAGCAACAAGGCAGGTAGGACAAGGTAAGGAGTAGTATCTAAAGATCAGCCCATCCATGGGAAAGCTAATGTAGATGGAAAAGTAAGAGAAGCCACCAAAATGTGATTTCTTTCTCCCTTTTTTTCATTTATCAGACCTTGTCAAGAAGCCAATGAGGTGAAATACTCCCCAAGCAGAGTAAACAGCATAAAGCTTAAAACCTAGTTCTTTTTTATCTAATTTTTTATTATATTTTAAGTTCTATACACTTTCCCTCCCTCTTCATGCAAGTCTTTCCATGTTTTTCTAATTGTGAAATACTTTCATTTCTTTGCTCTCAGCAAAGGAGAAGTCAGCCACATTGTCTCCAGTGCATTTTTATTGATAGATCAGAGCAAAACATAATGTCTCTCCATGAGCAGGTTTTTCTTTGAACTTAATAAAGCACCCTGGAACATAAAGAAAGGACAGACAGGTGTTAGACAATAGGATAAGTCTGTTACCAGATTATTTGCATAATTTTAGATAGAGATGCATTGAGGTATGAAGTATATGAAGTATAAAGTGAATGTGTTGAATAATAAAAACAAAGTATTTTAGAGAAACAACTTATGTTCACTCCCCAGCTATGAAATTATTCAATATTTTATGAAATATTTTTGCTTTTGCATGAAAAGACTATAGAGGAAGGCCTTGTGTACAATTTAAAAACAAACACAGTTATTGTTTAAGGTAGCTCTTTCAAGCAGATAATAAATTCTTTTTTTAATTTGTGAAATAAAACAGGCATTTCCATAACATAGCACAATAAAAAAATGATTTCACATAAAATTCAAAATCTACCATACACAACTTGCTATTCCTTTCAAACATACAACAAAATAATCATGTAATTCTTTTTTTTTTTTAATTTTTTGCTGAGGCAATTAGGGTTAAGTGACTTGCCCAGGGTCACACAGCTGTTACATGTCTGAGATCAGATTTGAACTCAGGTCCTCCTGACTTCAGGGCTGGTGCTCTATCCACTGCACCACCTAGCTGCCCCATAATCATGTAATTCTTAAGAAATGCTTTGCACACAAAAACCTAATTATCCTCATTCTACAGATGAAGGAATTGAGACTTCCAAGAACTCAGTGATAAAAGTTGTAGAGCTATAATGAAAACTCTGGTCTTTTGACTTCATAATCCATGTCCTCTTTCTAAAAAATTTTTCAATTTCTTTTTGAAATAATCCAAATTAATTTCACTTTTCCCCCCCCTAAGATTATGGAATGCTACCAACAAGACAGGAAGAAACATTAAGCAAGAAGATTTAACCTCATTTTTTTTTTCAATTGCAGGGGAAAAGGGTCAATGAAGATGAGCTTTATGATGGCAGAATGAGTGAGCTAATAAGTCTAGATGTCTGTGTAAGGCTTGTTTCTTTCACTGAAATCTGAGACTGATTTTTGCCTTTCTTTATATCCCCCAATTCCATAGTATAGTTCTTGGTACCCAGTAGATGCTTAATAATTGCTTATTGATTTGAGTTGAATGATTTGGATTTGTTTGTTTGTTTTTTCTTTCTTTATTGTAAATTGAACTAGTGAAATTTCATTGCTGTTATCTTGAAAAATACTCCTTAACAGATTGTGCAGATATCTGAAACCAATTTTGACCCATTCTGGCCCACCACTCACGACCACTTTACCAGAATGGTGTAATCCAATTTCCAAATTGCTGACCAGTCCAAAAGCATATGGGGTGAGTAGATGGTCACATGTGACAAACTTTGTGAATCTCTGATGAGACCAAGATCAACATGGAAAGTGGTGTTCCATTGGTTAGGCAAGAGGAAAGACACTGTTTTTAAGTGGATTGAATGGTTCAGCATTTCTAGCCTCTTTTAAGTTATGAGGGTTGAAAAAAAAGTGAAAAAAAAAAGTTATGAGGGTTGACTGAATTTTAATTTTTATAATAATACTAATAATAATTTTACCAGTTTTTTAGGCATAAAATAACTTGAACAGTATGTGAACAAAAAATTATGTCTCCATAAATTGCCACATTTGGAAATTTTTAGTTCAAGGGAGTGGATGAATTTGCCAAGAACCAATTAGTACAATTAGAAGTAAATCAGATGGTCAGGGAATTTAACCTCAAAGTCATTTCATTTGACCTTTCCAGAATCCATGGCAGAGGAATTTCCAACCTTACATCTGGGAAAACTCACAATTTTCCCATACTATCTTGGTTAAGTTAAATTCATTCCATTTTCCTCTATAGTAATTCCCAGTCTTTTTAAGAGTTTCAGACATACTGAATTTTGGCTTTATAACTGACAAGTCATTATTGTATGACATATATCTTTTTTTTACATTTTCACTGGTTCTTTTTTCTTTTTTTCTTTTTTTATTGAAGTTTTTTATTTTTAAAACATATGTAAGGATAAGTTTTCAACAATGACCCTTGAAAAACCTTGTGTTCCAATTTTCTTCCCTTTCCTCCCACTCCCTCCCCTAGATGTCATATAATCCAATAGACATATATATATATATATATATATATATATATATATATATATATATATAAATTAAAGCAAACAGACATTTGTGTACATAGATAGATAGATATGTAGACAGATAAATTTTGTGATATCCTGAGGTGGGAAATCCATGTCAAGATTCCATCCCACCCCCACTTTCAGCTTTTCAGTTCAATGTAAAGAGTCTTTTTCCTGTTAGGGAATACTTTCAGATCTTAAGGTTCACTCAGTTGACAGAAATGTCCAGTGGACTCAGTTTTAACCACCTTCCAAATAGGCTTTACACATATATTATCTGAAGATAAGCCGCTTGAGAACAGGGACAGTTTTGTTATTTTTTTTTATTTCCAGCATTTACCACAAATCTGAGCCCAAAGCCATTTAATAAATACCTTAAATTCAATTATAAGTATTCCATAGGTAGTCTGCTACTTTCCTAGCATGTTTTTTTTTTGTTAAGTTGAGTTTTAAACATCCATTTTAATGAGGATGCTAAAGCCATATGTTATTATTACCCAGGAAGACAGAAATGGTAATGATTACTCATGAAAGAGAAATAGGGATCATTCCCAAAGGAGGAAAGTTTGTTGACCTCAAAGCAAACATTCTAGTCTTATAGGGATGAAACAGTCCCCTTGAGTTTCCCTGAGAGGGGAGGAGGTAGGGTAAAGGGTTTGGTCGGGATATGTTTTACCTTCACTGTGAGCCTTTTACTTTTGAACCTTCTAGGACCATCTGAAGGAGGATGATACAGACTGCATTGTGACTCATGACGAATTGGCCATGAACTTCCAGGAGCAAGCCTCTTTACCATCCAGCCCCTCTGCTATGGACCCAAAAGCCTCTCCGAAGATTCCAAGCAAAGAAAACATTTACGAGGGGGATCTTGGATTAGGTGGCTATGGACTCAAGCTTGAACACACTCCTGGGCAATCCCAGCTGAATTCACTGGCATGAATCTTGTGCCCATGATTACCAGTAATGCTGGTGGAGGATCACAGAGGAATATAAGCCCAGCTGATTAGACAGAGCTGGGAAGATGCTGGGAAATGTATTAAAAGCATAAATTGAAGAGAATCGAAATCTTGTCACATGAATCCCCCTGGTGCCTGAAGAAATGAGAATTTATGATCATTCCTCTATATTATACAACTGAATTTAATTTTTGACAGCAGCAATTTTTATTAATGAATTAGTGGTAGGGAAGGGTCAATAATCTAACATCTCCAAGGGTGACACTGATACATCCACGTCTGTCAATATGTCCTCTCAGTCTGATTCTCCCTGAGCTCTTGACTCATATTGGGGATTTGAGATTTCTAATTAGAGACGGAAGGTGGGAGGGGAGAAAGAGGAAGTAGATGAGGAAGAGGAGGAGGAGGAGGAGGACTGTGGGTGAGTATGGAGGGGCAGGTTTTTGTTTTGTTTTGTTTTTTAAAGGAATATACACATTTGCACATATTGCAATACTCAATACTCAGTTCAGGGCCTGAGCTGAGTGCTTAATAAGACTTAGCATTTTATCTCCTTTTGCCCAGACTGCCTCCAACCCTTCAATCTGGGCCCCATGCCTGGAATTTCCTCACCAACCCCTAACTTCCTTCAAAGTGCCCTAGAGGACCACCTTCTAAGTAAAGCATTTCCTGAGCATCCACCCCATCCCCCCAAAAAATTGTTAGTATTCTCTCACTCCTCCAATTAGCTGATATTTCTGTGTGCATGTGATATTCCTCCTTCCCCCAGGGACCATAAGCCCCTTGAGCTAGGGACTTTTCCTTTTTTTACCTTTGTATTCCCCAGCATCTGCACGCAGAGGTACTTAATTAATGCTTGCTCATAAATCGTAACCAACTAATAAAAGCCAAATTGTATTTTGGAGAAACAGGCCCAATCTCTCCAGAGGCTATCAGTTCAACTTAATTTGACAACTCCATTGGGTTCCTTTGGCCAGATTAGGAATTTTTTTTTTTTGGTATTATTCTGGTCTTGTTCAATGAACTGCCAGTTAAGTGAAGGCTCTTACTAAAGCCCTCTCTAAGACTTCCAAGGAAAAGATGGATCTCTTCCCCTCCTCCTTGTGTTTGCCTGATGAATGAGCTTCCCTGCCAGTGTTTACATTTTAATCCGTTCTTGGCTCCAAAAGGGATGTTTTCTGTATTTTCTCTAATGAGATTCAGGAAAGCACAGGTTGCCATCCACGTGATAGGAGGATATGCCCAGGCCCTTGTCCAGCCACCTGTCCATTCAATCCTAACATGAATCTATGATTAAAAACAGCAGAAGTATGAGGAAGAGGGTGAGGAAATAGACTTTAGTGCCTTTCCAAAAGCAAGGAGTAAAAAGGCTTGGGGAGAAGAGGGAAGAGAGAGAGAAAATTTCAGCTTCTGCTTACAAAGGACAATTCACAGCATGTTGTTGGGACTTGAGAATCAGGTGGCTGTTTGATTCGATCACCTGATCTGAGTCTTTGGAACCATGAAGGTACCTCAAGCCTGGCTGCTCTTGAAATGAAAATATTCACATGAGACTTCAAGATGCAAGCTTTGGTTTTAGATGATATGATTATAATGAGTCTTCAAGGAATTAGTTCAGTGGTTTTTTGAAAGCCAGTAAAGGAAGAAGTTCTCATGTCCAAGGAATCTGGAAATAATATGGCTTTTGTTGACCAAATGTTCAGTCTTAAACATTAGCTGGAAAAATGGCAGATGCTCCAAAGTGAGCATCCTTTACTTTGTTGTTTCAATGATGGTATACAGAGGCCAAAAGGACATGGAGAGGGAGAAATGTGCATACTTGCTTTGGGGAATTCCAGGAAAATGCAAAAAAAAAAATGGTGGAGCATGGGGTTTTCTGATTTGACTTGATCTAATAAAATATTACTTTAAAAACAAGACAAGTGTGTTAGCATTTTTTTCAAGACTGAGAAAAACTCATTGGTAGTACCTAATATCCTGATCCAAAGAAGAAATCAACATCATTGAAATATCACATGGATTTTTTGGATTAGGGCTAGGGAGAGTGAGAGGCAAAAAAGATAGAATAAAAGACAATCTAGGTGGGTGGGAGACTTTCTAGGAATGGTGGGGGGAACATTAGGATTTTTTGTAGGTGCAGAACTGGTCCAGTGATTTTTAATATTCCCTGTATGGAAACTCACTCTACTGATACTGACTGGGAAGTCAACTTGCCTGTAACATCATCTCTAAAAAGTGCCAGAAGCACTAAAAAATTAAATGGCTTGCCTACAGGCAAGTATTGCAATTATATATATATATGTACATATATATATATATATATATATATCCTGATTTTTTCTGTCTACAAAGCAGACCTTCTAGCCTCTATGCCAGACTTTGCAAGTACTTTTGAGCTTAGAGGACTCCAAAGAAGGAAATTATTGAGAGAGCCCAATAGAAGAACATCCTTCCTCTTGGAGACTACAACACCAGAAGGAAACTGACAATTTTGGTAGATAGAAAATTGAGAGGGAAGAAAAAACTTTAACAGAGACAGAAAGGCAAAAATCTAGTATGTATTTTTCTTCTCTATTAATTGAAAGGAAAAGATTAAAACCTGGGATTTCCTTTCTTATCTCTAGAAAGGAAACATATATTGGATTACTTGCCATCTAGAGCACAAGGTTTTGTAAGGATCAATGATGAAAAATTAAAATTAAAAAATAAAAATTTTTTTAAAAATTTAAAAATAAAAATGTTTTTTTTAAATTTTTACTGCAAAGCTGCTCTCAATAATCATGCCCCCTACAATTCTCTTATAACAAAGTTTCAGTAAAATATAGTGACTATATTTAACAACAGATGCAAAAATCTGAAACTGGACTTGAACCAAGTCTTTGTAGTTCTGAGGTCACCTCTTTATGCTCTCCTTGATGCTATTCTTCTTTTGCAGATGAATCTTGGAGAGATGAAAAGACTTGCCCATACACACACAAGTGACTAGAGTGAGGGCTTCTGACTCCTTCCTAGTCCAGCACCCTTCCCACCAGACCATATGATGTAAGCTAAATCTATTAATGAATGATCTTTCTTACTACTTTTCCTCATTCTCCACTAGCTGAGCCCTCTCTGTGTTTTTTTAAGTATGTCTTTCTAACTTATAATTTCTCTCATTTCCCCCTTGTCTAGAAGGAAGAAATAGCATGCATCATATAGTTGATTTAGTATGCAATGTGGCCCATTGGTTACCCTAGAATTTTTGAAAATTTCCCCCTATCTCCTTCTGGCAAAATTCTTCCCATCAGCACCATTTCCTTGGATAAGTCCAATCACATCAACTTGAGCCTCATTTTATTCATCTATATAATGAGAAATTTGGACAAATGATCCTGAAAGTGATTCCAGTTGCAGTCATCCATATCTTTATCACTATAGATCTAAACAGGAACTAGCATCCCCCAAGTGAAGAACAATTAGCAATTCATAAGACGGAATTCTGTTTATCCCTCTGTTACAGAAGGGTAATTATTTGTTAAATTAAGTGATAGCTTGTGTTTTGATTGCTAGTGTCAGTGTGTGAAAGATATTTATTGAGCCAAGCTGAACTTCACAACTGTGAAAGTTAAACATTTTTTATTTAACTCTTGACACTAGTGACTAATGGGGGCAGAAAAGATCAAATCATACAAACAAATGATTAGACTTGATAAACAGCTCTAACCACAACTCTCTGTAGTGAACTGGCTAACCATTCTTTCCCAAGGCAAGAAGTCTCAAAAGTTTGAAAGAATGAATCATAGAACAACAAGGATGCAATTAGTCTAACTTCATTATTTTCAGGTAAGGAAACTAACCCAGAGAGGTAATGTGACTTTTCCAAAGATAATCACAGGGTCTTGAAGTCCAATAGGAATATTAGAGATTATCACTTTCTTATAGGCAGATGTGTACATTTTTCAGGTAAGGAAACTGAGGACAAAGGAGTTGAAGTGACTTACTGAGGACTCATATAACTAGTTATTACAGAGATAGAATTGGAACCTAGTGCTTCTTCCAAAGGGAGGGAAGAGAGAGAAAAAAAAATGTCTACTCTATGTACTTAGTCATGCCAGACATTTAATCCTTACAACAAACCTATAAAATAGATTTGGAAACTGAGGCAGACAAAGGTTAAGTGATTTCCCCAAATCACAGCTAATAAGTGTCTGAGGCCAGATCTGAATTCAGGTCTTCCTACCACCAATCCTCCAGCAGCGTTGAGGTGGTAGAAAATACTCTAAACATAGAAATAGAAGGACTAAGAACTAAGAATAGACAATTCACTTAAATCATCCATGCCTCCATTTCTTATTGACAAAAACTGCTTAATAAAACCTTCACTGTCTAAGATGCAAGGTTATGATATAAGTACAAAATGCTACTGAAATCTGCTCTGTACCTCCTAAGTTTAGTGAGTTACTTAATCAATTTTTTAAGAAGGAACTTGGTAAGACCTTTCTGAATCATTTGTTAACTCTTTGATAAGCTATGGACTCACCTGACTTTGGGTTCTCCCTTTCTCTCATTAAAAACAAACAAACAAACAAACAAACAAACAAAAAAACACCTATCAACAAGTATTTAAATAAGAGAGTAGAATGTTTTGAAAACCTTGATCTATATAAACATTAACGTGTTATTGTCAAAAACAATAATACTAGATTCTGGGAGGAGAAACACAAAAGTGAAATAATAGTTGCTTCTAGGAGCTTACATTCTACTTAATTAAGGATAATTGATTGCTTCATGTATCTAATCAAGGAGACAATTCTGACTAGAGTCAGAAGATTCCAGGTTCAAATTCTATCTTCTGATGTTTGCTAACTGTGTGACCTTATATAAATCATTTAACCCCATTGAGCCTCAGTTTTCTCTTCTGCTAAATGAAAGGATTGAACTAGATTGCCTCAGGGATTCTCTCCATCTCTAGACCAATAAAGCTTTACAATTCATGGACCTGGCACATCAAATAGCATCGAAAATCAAATGAAGAGACTATAGCTGAGTTTGACCGAGAAAAAAAAAAAAAAACTGGTTGGACATACATAAATTCCATTTCCTCATAAGATTATGATGACAAGGGTTCACTTTTTTTCTTTTTCTTCTGTTTTTTTTTCTCTCATGGTTTTTCCCATTTGTTTTGATTTTTCTCTCCCAACATGATTCATAAGCAAATGTATGTTTTTTTAAATGAATGTACCCATATAATCAGAAAAATAAAAATTTTAATTAAAAAAATTAAGGTTATGATGTTATGTGACTCTTTGACCCTCCATGTCACCTACCACCTAGGATTGTGGTGAGGATCAAATGAAATAATATTTGTAAAATCCATAGCACATAACATGTGCCTAATAAATGTTTATTTCTGGGGCAGCTAGGTGGCAGAGTGGATAGAGCACCAGCCCTGAAGTCAGGAGGACCTGAGTTCAAATTTAGTCTCAGACACTTAACATTCCCTAGCAGTGTGACCCTGGGCAAGTCACTTAACCCCAATTGCCTCAGCAAAAAGCAAAAAAAAAAAAAGTTTATTTCTTCCTTCTTTCCTCTAAGGTTTCTTCTAATGCTAAATATATAACTTTATAATGCTATAATGGGGTCAAATTCCAGTTCTATGATGTGATAATAACAATAATTAAAATATAATAAAATGATTAAATTGCCCCCAAACTATGTCTCAGACCTTTTTTTTTTCAAAGTCACACTAGTGAGCTGCTTCCCTCTTCTCTTTTTCTACCCTCATCATTGTTCCAATGACATCAGTGTATGAATTGGAAATCAGTAAGATATAGAACTATCAGTCAAAATGATTGGTCATGGTCTGTTTGCTGAAAGGCAGTCCCTGAACATCATACAGCTTCTTGGAACCCTAACCCCACCATTCCAGTTTTACTTGTAAGATTTTCTAGGATTATTCATGAGGAAGAAATAATCACTAAAAGGCAATTCAAAATGAATAAAATTAACTTTCACACCAAAAATAATAATGATAATGATAACAATAACAACTAGTATTTATATAGCATTTTGGTTTGCAAAGAGGTATATACATATGTGCTGACTGTGTGATTTGGGGCAAATCACTTCTGCCTCTCTCATCTATATAATGAGGATGTTAAACTAAATGAGATCTTCACAGTCCCCAATATCTCTAAGTCCCATGATTCCCATTGTTGCTGTTGTTCAATCATATTCAATTCTTCATGACTATGTGGACTATATTGCCCAGGGAGTTTTCTTGGCAAAGTTACTGGTTTGCCATTTCCTTCTCATTTTACAGATGGGGAAACTGAAGCAAATGGGGGGAAGAGGGGTTGTTTTTTTGTTTTTTTGCTGAGGCAACTGGGTTAAGTGACTTGCCCAGGGTCATACAGCTAGCAAGTATTAAGTGTCTGAGGCCAGATTTGAACTCGGGTCCTCCTGACTTCAGGGTTGGTGTTCTATCCACTGCACCAACTAGCTGCCCCTGGTTTGTTTTTTTTGTTTCCAGGCCCAGAACCCTGAACCAACTAGCTGCCTCTGATTCCCATACATGTACTCCATTTTAAATCAGCCTTCCTTAATCTGTTCCTGACTTTGGTGGGGTGAAAGAAAATGGCCTGTGAAGAAAAAGTCAAACAATTGAAAAAGGCTTTCTAAGCCTTCTTGTTAAAGTTTGGTTCTCAGATCTGCATTCATGTGAACATTATATTCAGAGCCCAAAATAATCATTGAATCAATTAATAAGCATTTATTAAAAACTTAACAAATGCTAATGTACTATGCTAGATACTGGGGATACCAAAATAAATAAAGTCCCTTTTCTATCAGGAGAAACAATAATTACACATATAGGTATATAAAAAATATAGGCAGTCAATAATAAATTAAGGAGTTGGTATCTGGGCACATCAGCAATTGAAGGAATCAGGAAAAGCCTCATGGAGGAAGAGGCAAGTGAGCTGAACTTTGAAGACAAGGATAACACCCAATTGAGCCCTCTGATTGATGGCTCAAAAGCTAGTGTAGTCAGTGTCACCCTTCAATATTTCTTTGAAGGCTGAACAGCCTGGATTTCCTTGGATTGAGAGTTGTTGTTGGCTTGTATTCTTTAGGGCTAGTCCCAAAGCATGTATTCTCTCTCTCTCTCTCTCTCTCTCTCTCTCTCTCTCTCTCTCTCTCTCTCTCTCTCTCTCTCTCTCCATATATATGTGTGTGTGTGTGTGTGTGTGTGTGTGTGTGTGTGTGTATGTGTGTGTAGTATTCTTGATATATTGCGCTTTGTATTTTTATTTATTTTTGCTGAGGCAATTTGGGGTTAAGTGACTTGCCCAGGGTCACACAGCTAGGAAGTGTTAAGTGTCTGAGGTCAGATTTGTACTTTTTTTTTTTAAATCTGTAACTCCACATGAAACATAGGTAACTTGGGTTTTATTTGACAATATGAAGATGCTAGGTGTAAAAAATGATGCAACTTTAGATTGCTCAGAGCAATGCAAGAAAACTCCTGCAGACTAATGATGATCAAATTACAAATACCATTCAGAAACATAGAGAATTCTGCTCAAGCAGAACCCCTAGCAAAAATAAACAGTGGAAATTCCCATTTATCCAGAATTCAAAAAAATAGAGGAAATTCTCATTTATCTGCTCAAGTGTTCCAGAAAAGCTCACTTTTAAGAAAAGGAACAAAGCGGCATAAGAACAAACTGGTATCAAGGATTCGGACAACTTCTCATAGCTCTAACTCACTTCAATCTAATTCATATGAAAGTCAAGATATCACCTTCATAGTGTCATTGGTCATCTTCAATAATAAAGGACCAAGAACAACAACATCCAAAAAACCAAACAAACCCCAAAATCCCAACTCCCATGGTATTTATTGCCACATACATATTTTCCCACACCTCTTGGGTCTACAGTGCTATATAAAGGGAATTCATGCTCACTAAGAGACATAAATCTGAAGTACCTTATGATCCAACGACAAAAGATTAAATTATGTCTATCATCATCATCATCACCATCTCTTTTATGTTAGACAGTGTAAGAGTATACAATGCTACCCAAGTAGTATGAAAGGCTTTCATTCCCTCAAAAATATTGTGCACTGAAAAAATCTTAGAAGGTTGAAACTAGAAAGGGGGATCATGTCACCCAAACCTCTCATTTTACAAATGAGGAAATTTAGATCCAGCCAGGTACAATGATTTATCCAAAATCACAAAGGTAATAAATATGTGGCCAGGTAGCGATTTAAACTAGAATCCTGTGGCTTCAAGTTTACTAACTCAAACACATGAGTCTATGAAGATTGGGTGTTCGGATTGGTATCATTGGTTAACATAGTGACTGTGGATGATAGATTCAATTATAAATAGACAAAGATGGAGCAGGGAGGGGGTAACAGATTGAAAGCAACAACAAGCAGAGAGGTGTACAAACCATTCCCATTCTGGCTAAAGGCAACTTTTCTCTCCACAAGGTCAGTACTGAAGTGGGGAAAGGAATGTATCAATATTTTCATCAATGAAATAAGTGACAGTAATGTTCAATAGAGAATGGTCCAATATAAGGGATACAGTATAATATCATATGATGAATAGTGAACTCTGCCAGTAATTCTCCTCAATACATTGATTTAGTCATTTTGCTTATTAAAAAAAAAAATCTTTTATAGCTGTGTGACCCTGAGCAAGTCACTTAACCCCAATTGCCTCAGCAAAAAAAAAAAAAAAATCTTTTAAAAGTTTTTAACTTTTGGTTCTTTATCAAAGTTATTTCTGAAGTTATTCTTTTCTTTCCTGTACCTTACATCCAGACTTTCCTTATAAGAAAGGGGAAGGAAAAAAAAATCTGAAGCAAAACCAATAGACTTAATGACCATATTGCATATTCAACATTCTACTCCCATAATCCCCACCTCTTCAATAGCAGGAGAGGGATGCAGTCTATATAGTAACCTGGATATTATCATTTTTACCTTATTGGAACATGTCAATCATGAGATGATAATGATAATGGTGGTGGTGATGATGATGATGACAAGAATGATTATTATAATTACCCATATTCTGTTACACTTTATTAGATTTTTAGTTTATATTGTCTTCATAATTGTATAGATTTTTCCTCATATTTCTCTACTTCATTTCTGCATCAGTTCATAAAAGTCTTCCCAAGTTCCTTTATATTTCTTGTATTCATAATTTCTTATGGCAAAATAATATTTCATTTCATTCACATACTACAATTTGGTTAGTTATTATCCAGTAAAGAGGAATTAACTTTGTTTTCAGCTGTAATTGAGAGAGTAGCTCCAAAATCTGTATGTGTTGTAAGTATCTTGGTAAGTTAGCTCCTAAAGATTTAAAGTGTTCTGTTGATATCTTAAATGAAATTTATCTCCTTTTCTCTTCCTCCTGGATTTTGTTAATAATAAGCAAAATATAATGATTGTCATGAATTTATTTTGTATTTTACTACCTTACTGAAGCTATTAAGTATCAAGACAATGTCTTGATTAATTTTCTGTTGATAATCTAATGTTCCCTGAGTTAACTACCATATCATCTGTAAAAGGAAATAGTTTCTCCTCTTATTTGCCTTTGTTTATTCCTTTAATTTATTTTCTTGTCATTTTGCTAAAGTTAGCATTTACAGCACTCTGTCAACTAGCAATGGAAACAGTAGGAACACTTGCTTCACAGCTGATCTTATTGAGCAAACTGAAAGTGTTTCTGTGTTATAAATAATGGTTGTTCTTGATTTTAGATAAATTATTTTGAGCATATTAAAGAAAATTCATTTTGTTAACTTTACTTGTTTAAGCATTTTGGCATAGGTTAGTGCTGTATATTTTTAAAGATTTATTCTGTATTCTTTGTTATAATCATGTAAATTCTGTTTTGTTATCACAACAATTAATCATACCAAAAAGTATTGTTAATGCAGAACTATCCTTGAATTCCTAGTATGAACCAAATTACTATAGTGAATATTTTTTTAAAAAAATAATGCTATGGCCTTCTTGATAATATTTTTATTTTATAGTTTCAAAATCAGTATTTGTAAGGTTTTTTTTCTCCTACATTTTATCTTTTTCCAGTTTGTGTCAGTTCTGTATATGTTTTATTAAAGGATTTTGGTGATGTGCCTTCCTTCTCTTTCAAAAAAAAAAAAGGTTAAATGGTTGTTTGAACCACTCTGCATCAAGATATTTGATCTTTTTTTCTTTAATATACTGATGAATTTTTTTTTAATATGTCTCATCCTTTTCTTAGGAAAGAGAGAGGGTCACACTAATTAAATGAAAAATGTGCAAGAAAATAGACTGCTTTTTTGAAATGGAACTAAGGTTGAAAGCTTTCACAAGTCCCCCAACATATACTACAAATATCTCTCAAAGTAAGCAAAATACAAATTTACTTCTATGGAAATAATATTTTTTTCACAGCAGAAGTGTGCTTTTTTTTCTTCTCAAAACTATAAAAAGTCCTAAACTTCAAGAATAGGAAGGATGTCAGTAATATTGAAGGGGATGTGGGAAAACTGGGACACTAATACATTGTTGGTAGAGTTGTGAACTGATTCAACCATTCTGGAGAGCAATTTGAAACTATACCCAGAGGACTATCAAACTGTGCATACCCTTTGACCCAGCAATGTCACTACTGAATCTCTATCCCAAAGAGATCATAAAGGAGGGAAAGTGATCCATGTGTGCAAAAGTGTTTGTGATAGTAGTGGCAAGAAACTGGACCCTGAGTTGGGCCCTGATGGACCCTGGCCCATCAGTTGGAGAATGGCTTAATATTATGGAACATTATTGCTCCATAAGAAATAATCAGCAGCATGATTTCAGAGAGGCCTGGAGAGACTTATATGAATTGATGCTAAGGGAAATGAGCAGAACCAGGAGATCATTATACACAGCAACACTAAGATTATACAATGATCAATTCTGATGGACATGGCTCTCTTCAACAATGAGATGATTCAGGTCAGTTCCAATGGTCTTGTGATGGGAGCCATCTCCACCCAGAGAGAGGACTGTGGAAACTGAGTATGGATCACCACATAGGATTTTCATTCTTTTTGTTGCTGTTTGCTTGCATTTTGTTTTCTTCTCATTTTTTCCCTTTTTGATCTGATTCTTCTTGTACAGCATATTTGTGGAAATATTTATAGAAGAATTATACAAATATTGGATTACTTGCTATCTAGAGAAGAGAGTAGGGGAAAGGGAAGGGAAAAATTTAGAATACAAGATTTTGTAAGAGTGAATGTTGAAAATTATCCATGTACATATTTTGAAAATAAAAAGCTTTAATAGTAATAATAATAATAATAATAATAATAATAAAAGAATAGAATGTCAGATTATTAGTGATAAGTCATAAATGTCACCATAAACTTAATTGTCATTAAAAAACAGATTGGAAGGAAAATTCTAACAAAACATTATATTTGACAATATAATGTAATATTTTGATCTCTTTAGCTGGAAATTATTTCTTCCCCAGCTAATCTCATACCACTTTTTGTTCCTCATGCTTATATAAAACAGTTTTTATTTTATTTATCTGTTTATGTAATTTGCCTCCACTTCTTCAAAAGTCCTTCCCTGATGACTAACGGTAACATGGAGTTGTTCTACAACTCTTCATGGTTATATTAAAGCTAGAAAGACTTCAGAGCTGGACCTCACAATATACTATGTCTACAGTCTAATGAGCAGCCTATCAAAATACAGAGAAAAAAAATCATTATAAGCAATTTGGCCACCAGATGACAAAATTGTAGCTATGCCAATCCATGAAATAGTTAATATTTCAGTGGATGTATAATCTCATAGGATTGTAGATTTAGAGCTGAAAAAGATCTTACAGATCAATGAGTCCAATTTCCTCTTTTTTACATATGAGGAAACTGAGACATAGGAAGGTGAAATGACTTGACCAGTATATCACACCTAATAAATGTTTAAGGTGGAATTTGAACCCATATCTTCCTGATTCTAAGTCCAGTACCCAACTACACCATTTTGAATCCCTTTTGATGCCTCATTAATTGCTCTCTCCAATAGTGCCAATGGCAAATCGTCCATCTTTCTCATGACATTCCACTCTTATCTATACCTTCACATAAATCCTACAAATTAGAATCTTTTTTTTTTTCTATGTCTTTAAATAGTATGTAGGTACTGGGCATAAAAAGTGGAAACCATTCCCACAAATAGTATTCAGGACTCTCATAGAGGACAACCTACACAAATCCAAATGAAGTGTTCCCTAGAAATGATATGGTCAGTGTTCCAGTTGGGGGACAATATTTTGCTAATTACATTGAACACTATCTCAATGAGAACTACAGTCATGCAAAAGAACTTAATCATTCACATGCAAAATGCAAAGTAGATGAAGAACCTCTATTTCCTGTATATAATTTAAAACTAGATGGGCAACTTACTTAGTTAATGCATCAGCTCATTTACCTTGAATATACAATGCAAAAATAGTCAAGGAGATGGACCCAGACCCAAATTTGAACAAGAGGATGATATTGGACTGAATCACATTTGGGAAATGACACAATGCATTCAATCATGTGCAACTGTTCCCTGCTGCCAAAGCACATTTTTTAAAGCAGCAATATTATGCTAGTGGTGCTATATGGTTTTGAAACATTGAACATCATGCTGTCAGAAGAAACAAAATTACAAGTTGCCCAAAGGGCAAAAGAAAACTGAATAATATAGGTATCAGAATATGATAACATGTAACCAGTAATGACTCCAACCCAAGAAGAGTTGCAATGGGCTAGAGTTAATAGCTAGACCGCTTATACATTGCTCTGGAAGTCCTGAAACATTTTTAAGACCTAGAGAAAGGCCTCCAGTTCAATGAGTAGATTCTCTATGAATGATTTGTGAGAGAGCAAAGAATAACAGATGGGTTGCTATCTGTATAGGTGAAGGGTATACCCACACTAATGAAATCAATCAAAGCCCTGAAGCTCCAGATTGTAGAGACTCTGTCATATAGCATTGTATCTATCTAAACACTTTACTGAGAATTTTGCACATAATAAACATTTAACATTTTCCCATGTGATTTAGTCATACAAAATTGTTTTAAAGTAAGGCAAAATAGCTTTGTGATGGAGAGAATCATCTGCAACCAGAAAGAGGACTATGGGGACTGAATGTGGATCACAGAATAGTTTTTTCATCTTTTTGTTGTTGTTTGCTTCGTTTTTTTCTCTTTCTTTTTCATTTTGATCTGATTTTTCTTGTGCAGCATAACAGGTTTGGAAATAATGTTTAGAACAATTGCACTTGTTTAACTTATATTGGATTACTTGCTGTCTAAGGGAGGGGAGAAGGAGAAAAATTTGGAATACAGAGTTTTGCAAGGTGAATCTTGAAAACTATCTTTGCATACATTTTTACTATTATTTGTATTTATTTACATTTATGTTTTATTACATTGTACAGAATGTAATAATATATGTATATATAATGCTATTATTAAAAAAAAAGACAAAAGAATGAATCAGGGATAACCTAATAATTAAGACTTGCCTTACAAGTGGAAGAATCAAATGTCTGTGTAGTGTGATTTGAACATTTATCTTATTCCCAGTTCCCACATTACATACTCGTGGGGGTTAAACAGGGAAGGATGCTTTTCAAATTCCTTTATTATCTAGAAAGGGAAACATAACCAGCAATTATCAATCACTAACAAGTTACTGGAAGATGATTCTTTAGATCAACTAGCTAATACCTAAAAGAATCCCATACAGATGAAAATCAGGGTAGATAAATTGGAGGTGTGAGAGAGAATAAGGCATAAAGACACAGATCACTCCGTTTTTTTAGTTGTTTAAGTCCTTCCTATTCCCATTTGGGGTTGGAACACTAAAATGGTTTGCTATTTCCTTCTCTAACTCATTTTACAGATGAGGAAACTGAAGAAAGACAGATTAAGTGACTTGCCCAGAGTCACACAGGTAGTAAGTCTTTAAGGTCAGATTTGAACTCAGGAAGATGAGTTTTCCTCATGCTCTCTGCACTAGGGTGCCACCTAGCTGCTCTGTGATTGACTTCATGAATTGATAGAATGCAGAAGCCTTTGCATGGTGAGGTCGTTGGGGTAGCTTTGGGTGATGACGAGTGGAGGGGGGAAGAAAAAGGGTTAAGGCTAAGAGGAAGTGTCTTAGGGGATAATAAAAGAATAATGGGTGAATACCGAACCCAGATTTCGCCAGCTTTGCAATTTTGATGAGGGCCATTTCTGCAAGCTAAGAGGTTGAACAAGATGATTGGGACGCTTCCCATAATCAATATAATTGAGCCTTCAAACTCTTAACTGCTCATTTCAGCAAAATCTTGATTTCCTGTGCTCCTATAAAACACAGACTTAAAAAACCCCCAAAACAACAAAAAACCCTAGTGAGCAATCAAGTCCCCAGTCAACTGTAGCCTTCTTCAGAGAACTCAATGACATCCTTTAACAAACACAATGGTCAGGTTTTGTTCATCTCTGTAGCCCCCAAAGCAACCAATTCAGTGGCATGCAGAATGGACTGCAAATAAAGATACTGGATTTCAGATCTGGAAGAACTAAGTTCAAATTCTGATTTAGCCACTTACTGGCCATGTGATTTATCCTTTCTTGGCCTCAGTTTCCCTCTCTATAAAATAAGGATCAGAATGGCCTGCACTTCCTATAGCTATTGTAAGGTTCAAGGAAGATAACAAATAAAAAATTCTTAAAGAAAAAAAACAAAAAAAAACTTTAAAATGTTATATAGATGCTAGCTAATGTTGTTGTTATTACATATCTGTAGAATTCAACTGAATTTTAAAAAGAAAACAATTGCTTCCCTCAAGTGCCCCATGTACCATATGCCAAGCCTTTTTCATAATTATAAACAATTCAGCTAAATAAGAATCAAGATTGAGAGCCACATGCTCTTGGACAATCAAGCTAATTTTTTGATCCCCAGCCTCCTCCCTTTCATTGAAAAACTTCAGGCATGGGACCCAAGTTCAGAACTGAGAGAATAGAAATGAATGCTGACAGCAATTGCCAATTAAGTTGGGTTTTCCTTGTGATCTTTATCTTAACTTTGCAGTATCTTGACATTCTTTATTAAGATAGCAAGATAAACTCTTCTCTAGTCCAAAGTAAACAAAGCCAGTTGCCTTGGAGCCCCAAACTAAGCCATTCCATTCAGACCCCAATCTCCAAGTCAATTAAATCATTGTGGATGCTTAGGGGATCCCCTGGGGAGGCTTGTTTTTGTTTAGTTTGAATTTTGTTTTCAAAGAGGACCAAGACTCTAGGGAAGTGTTGCCATGAAATGCAAGTGAATTGGATTTAAGTGAGGGCGAGCTGTACAAAGTCACCAGTTTCACTTTTGACTCCTGCACCAACTGGGACCTGTGGAAAGATATAGAAAAGGATGTCTGGAGATGACCCTGAATGCAGTGGGAAACCTTAGCCTTTTTCAAGAAAGCTCATTCTTTAGCTTGATCTCACCTAGGGAGAAAAGGACTTATCCTTTGCTAGTTTCATCAGATAATAAGAACCTAAAACTGGAAGGAACCTCAGATATCATCTAGTTCACCTCTTTCATCTTTCAGATGTAGAAATTGAGGCTCAGGGACGTTAAGGAAGCTGCCCAGGTAGTAATCTTCTATCTTGAAGCAGTCATGAATGAAGCCGTATTTAAAAGGCAAAATTTGGTGCTACTCTAAAAATAAGGTTATATCGTTGAATGAGCATATTGTAATGGAAAGCCCTAAAAGCTTGAGTTTGGGTCTTGCTGTATGATCTCTGACAAATCATCCGCAAAAAAAAAAAAAATAGTTATTAAAATAATATCGTCACTATTTGTCTCACTGCAGAGTTGGGAAGAAAGCTCTTCATAACCTTAGATCCCCATAACAATATGGGCATGGGAGAGCAGAAAGAATACTAGATTTGAGTTCAAGTTCTGACACACTTTCTAGTTTTCTGATCTTGGATAAGTTATTTCATCTCTATGATGAAGAAATCATCAGTTTTTTTCCTCTGTAAAATGGAAATATATTATTTCCTGGGTAATTTCCCAGTTTTGTATAACTAAAAGTGCTATACAAATGTGAACCATTCATTGAAAATGAGCTCTGATAATCACATTGGTTAAAATAACAATTCTTTCTAAATCCCAGATGACTTGGCTTCCTGCAGTGGTATTTGATCTCTCCCTTCAGGCATAAGTGTTTCATTTAAACTTTTGTTAACCTCTAAGGCAAATGAATATAGAATAAACTTTCTTTAATCAGATACAATTATCCCATTAATGAGGAGGAATAAAAAGAAAGCTTAACTAAGAAGCAGATTTGGGTTCTAGACTTGGGTCTCCACTAACTAGCCACATGAACTTGATCTTATCTTTTGGGTCTCAGTTTCCCCATCTGTTAAAATGAGGAGATTTGACTAAACCATCCGCAATATCATTCCTAGTTCTGTATTCTACTATCTATAATCCTGCCTAGCCTGAAATTTCCACTAGAAAAGTAGATACTGCCTTGTGTTGAAAAATTAAAGTGGGAGTGAAGACTATATCCAGAAAGCAAATGTAGAAATGCACAGGCTCAGAGGGCACGGATTCTCTCCTTCTCTCCTGTCAGTACACTGGCATGAATTAATTTTTTCAGATGAGCTCATTGTTACTTTATTAGCCCCAAAAGTCTTCCCTTTACATGAAGGATATAGGAGAGGTCAGCTTCAATGGAGTAGGGCCAAGGCAGTGATGAAAGGGGTTGACAGAACCCTGAGAGGTTCCCAACTCAGCAGGTCCAGGAAACATGAAAACGTCAAACCAAAGATCTGGACTTTAAATGATGGGGTGAGTTGGAGAGGAAGTCCAAGATTACCTTTCCTCCAGAGCAATGAAGGTCCCTATTGGAGACTATTATCATATTGTCTAAAGTCCCTCAATTGGTTGTGATTCTAATTAACCTAGTGATTTAGAAGATTTTACTGTCTTAGACTGCTGCATAAGGTCTGAACTAAAATCTTAGAATCATTAAGTAAGAGAATGAATCTCTTTTTCATGGTAAAAAAAATTAATGAAATTTTTGATGGAGAAGATGCATGATGATAAAAAGCTATTGTAAATTCAGTAATGCCTTTAAATGAGGTTTTATTTATAAATCGTATCAACATATGTATAAATATGTGTATATACATATCAATTTGAAAAATAGTAATGCATTTATGGGTATGACAATATTTATTCAGTGTTCAGAAGACCTATTTGCTTTTCTGTGAATTTGCTTATGAATATTTAAACTACTTTCCATCACTCCATGATCCCACCCTCAACTCCCAAGAATATGCAGTTAAGAAGAGGGATTCAAACTCAACCCACCCTTTTTAAACATAAGGAAACTAAGTGAAGGGGAGTTCAAGGTCACACAGTTAATAAAAGACCAGATGCCATCATCTCAAAAGAGGAAGGAAAAATATAGCAAGCTATGAGATGCTTCTGACTTAAGGTTCTGTAGTCTTCAAAATAGTTTTACAAGTAGACAGTTAGGAAAGAGAAACAGAGACTGAAACAGAGAGTGGGGAGGAACTTTATTGTACTCCAAATCACAAAACTCAGAAATCGAGGGCTTTTGTGGGCCGGGACACAGCCATGTTGAAAAAATCTTTTTCCAACTCAAGCTTTCCATCTCCTAATCAGTTTTTAATCCTTGACAGCACTACAATTCACTCCATGGTTACCAAGTTTTCTTCTTATGAAGGACTTTATCAAAAGCCTCAGGAAAGTCTAAATAAATTATAGCCACTGGTCCCTTTTATCCACTGCTTCCTTTCAAGGACTTCTGACAGGTTCAAGAGCATGCTTTTTACCCTTCCTGAATCCTTGCTGGTCCATTGCAATCATCTGTTACCCAGCTAGATGCTTTGTAATGTGCTTTAATGACCCAGCCTTTGCCTCTGTTAAAGAGGAAGTACCACTAGTCAGTCAGTAATTCCTAGGGCTCTTTATTCCCACAAACTATAACATAGCACATGAATTCAGTTTAAAGATTAAGTGATATTTTTGCTTCATTGGCCCCTGCTCGTGAAAGCTTACCTTGCAGGAAAAGGGGGAATTGGATCAAATTGGTATAATCATGTGGAAGTGACTACATCTCTTTGAATAGTGGAAAGGCTTTACTGTCGGGGTTTCATTAATAATGACTGGCATTTTACAGCATCTTAAAGTTGGCAAAGTGCCTTAAACACATTATCCCATTGAAACTATCACCAAGTATTAGGGAGTCCACTCCACAGGCGTGAATATCCTTGTCCTACAGCTAGAGAAACTGAGGTTCTGCAAAAATTAAGTGATTTGCCCATGGTCACACTGCTGGTAATCATCAGAGATGGGATTTGAACTCAAACCTCTCCTTGGCTTCAGGTCCATGGGTCTAGCTATCATATTATATTATATATATTATACCATGCTGCTCCTCAAAAAATCCACTCCCCAATAAAAGGCAGGAAGAATGTCAAGGGAAGATGAAGATACTCTCCCAGAGAATTTGTGCATCTCATTACTATTTTTTCAGTACTTCAGTGTGATATACTTATGAATTAAGGGTCCTGAGGTCAACTTGAAAAGGGACTGGGTTGACTGTACTTCCAATCAAACTTCTATGTACTCAGAAAGGAGTGAAGTAACTGATGAAAGGGTGTTGTCATTTAAAGCATGAAAAGTATCCTGTTTCCCAAAAGAAAGAGGCACATCAAGAACATAGGAAGGAGTTCAATCTGGCTGTGACAATGTGTTAGGACCCCCTTGTTCTTTGACCAATTCTGTTATTCATTTGCTGTGTGTCCCTTTGATAAGTCAATTAACTTGTCTGGCCCAGTTTACCCACCTGAAGAATGGGCATGACTTTTCTGGAATTTAAAAATGTACCATATCCTTTTTTTTTTAAAGAACAAAAAGAGAGAGAAAGAAAGATTAACTATCATGTCAAATTCCCCCTTTGACCTGCTAGAAGCTTAAAGTAAAAACATGCAGTTGGTGAAATTGAAACCGTTAAAACTGGAAAGAGGGGACAACATCCATTCATTCTCTAATGAATCTCCTATCTATAGCCTTCTTTTGCTTCAATTCTCTTTTGAAAGGAGCCGGATCAGAAAAGGACTAGAAATGCACCAAAGGAGGAAGAGGATAATAGAAACTCTCTGGGTCTGCTGAAGACAAATGCTTTGAAAAAAAAAAAAAAGCAACTGATCAGAGCCAGCCAAGTTTGAAATTTGTTCAGGGTAAATGGGTGATTCATAAATTCCAGTGATTTCAGAACAAAAAAATAAAGAACCCACAAGCTTTCAAAAAGCACCCCAGATCTACAGATAGGTTATAAAAAAAACTTATTTTTCATTTCTGAGCAACAGGAAATATTGGTATCAAGTTAAAGAAACAGAAGAAATAGTATTAAGCATTGTATAGCTCTGAAAGCATGACACAAGGCCTGAACAATAATAAAAATAAATGTGATCCAGGGAGAAAGACTAAAGAATGAGCTGACACTCCATTAAGTATTGATACATATTCTTCAGAAATAGGCTTTGCTGCTAAATTCGAATAGCTCGACTCTGAAAAAAGGACTTGACCTTGCACAGCACTAGGACTAAATTGGGTAGAATTGACTTGTCAATGAGTTCTCCATGGACACTCCAATAAACTTTTGGCCACAGTGACCCATGAGAGATTTAAAACAAAACAATGCTTGCTTCTGCTATGACAGTAAATGAATAGAGGAAAGATGGGCAGAAGATTTTAAGGACCGAGTGGTTCTTAGACCATGTACAAATAATTTAACCACTGAATCACTTGAAGAATATAATCTTTATCCAATAGCTAACATGTTAATACATGTTAGAGGATCTGCACCACATCTATGTTATCACTAGAAAATGAAGACATAAAAGGTAAAGAGATTACAATCAATGGGGAATGTAGAAGGAATAGACTCACAGGTTAGGTTCTCCTTAAAATCTTGAAAGACAGAGTTGGCAAAGTTGGTTTAATAATGTATCAAGCATAAATGGTCAAAGGATATGAACAATTTTCAGATGAAGAAATTAAAATCATTTCTAGTCATATAAAAAGGTGCTCTAAATCACTATTGATCAGAGAAATGCAAATTAAGACAATTCTGAGGTACTACTAGGCACTCAGATTGGCTAAGATGACAAGAAAAGATAATGATGAATGTTGGAAGGGATGTGGGAAAACTGGGATACTAATGCATTACTGGTGGAATTGGGAAGTGATCCAACTATTCTGGAGAGCAATTTGGAACTATGCCCACAGGGCTATCAAACTGTACACACCCTTTGATCCAGCAGTGTTTCTACTGATCTTCTGATTCCAGAGAGATCATAAAAAAGGGGGGAAGGACCTACATGGGCAAAAATGTAGCAGCTGTTTTTGCAATGGCAAGGAACTGGAAACTCAGTTGGAGAATGGTTGAATAAGATGCTATATGGATGTTATGGAATATTATTATTCTAAAAGAAATGATCAGCAAGATGATTTCAGAGAGGCCTGGAGAGACTTACATGAACTGATGCTAAGTGAAGTGAGTAGAACCAAGAGAACACTGTACACAGCAACAAGAAGATTGTGTGATGATCAATTCTGATAGACTTGGCTCTTTTCAACAATGAGGTGACAATTCAGGCCAATTCCAATGAACTTGTGGTAGAGAGAGTTATCTGCATACAGAGAGAAGACTATGGGGACTGAATATGATTCACAACATACAATTTTCATCTTTTTTGTTGTTGTTTGCTTGTGTTTTTTTTCTTTCTCATTTTTTCCCTTTTTGATCTTATTTTTTCTTGTACAGCATGATAAATATGAAAATATGTATAGAAGAAATGCATGGATTTAACATATATTGAATTACTTGCTATCTAAGGGGGGGTGGCAGGAAGGGAGGGCAAAAAATTTGGAACACAAGGTTTTGCAAGGGTGAATGTTGAAAATTGTCTTTGAATGTATTTTGCAACTAAAAAGCTATTATTTTTAAAAGTAATAATAATGTGTCAAGTAGCAACAATGACAACAAAAACACATAAATTGAGATACCTGAATATTTCACCCTGGAGTATTCACTATAAATATAATTGAAAAGATCACTACTAAATAATTTTTATTTTAATATTTTGCTTTGTTTCCATCACATTTCAAGCAATGCTTTTTTAAAAAAAATAATAATAACATTTACATTTATTTTTAATTTATAAATTTATGGGATAAAACAAGCATTTTTATAACAGTACAATTAAAAATGATTGCACATGAAATAGCAAATCTATTATATTCAACTTGTTATTCCATTTAAATATATAATAAAGTTATCATGTAAATTTCCTTTATTTTTTCTTCCCTCCCCCAACTCTTCCATGCTCTATAAAGTATATTTGCATATGTATTTATATGCACATTAAATTATATGCATGGATACATTAGGTATATGTAGATGTATACATATATAAAAATATATATATGACGGATGCCAGAGGTGGGCAAAGAGCTAAGCCCAAAATTGAGCAGGAAGAGTAGATCAGGCTAAATCACATTTGGGAGATAGTGCAACACTTTCAACAATCTCAAGCTGCTAGTTGTCACCAAAGCCCATCTTTTCAACATGAATATTCTCCTGGTGATGCTATTCAGCTGCAAATCATGAAACAGCATGATTGCAGAAGAATAAAAAAATTGCCAGTGACCCAAAGGGCCATGGAAAGATGTATGGTGGGTATAAAAGGACTTCCATATTACCATGATGAAATTCACATGAGAAGAAATTCAGCACCAGTATGAAAAGAACATAAGATCAATCAATAAGCATTTATTAATCACTTACTGTGTGTTTGGCACTATGCTATTCACTGAGATACATTATGAGAAATCATAGATGATCAGCTGGGAAGACCAATTGAAAATGAAAACAATGGGCTTAGAAACCAAAGTCAAAATGTTAGGCTCCCAAGAATCAGCTCTGCATGTGTCACAAATATGTAACAAATATTACTTTTGGAAAATGCCATAGGATTGATAAAAACCTAACTAGAAAAGCCTTTAGAAAATTCAAATAAAGTAGTAGGTATTTGGATTCAAAGAGACATATGAAACAACACTAATAATAACATTTGTATACCACTATGTACCAGGCTTTTACAGTTATTTTGTCATTTTATCCTAATAAAAATCCTAGGAGAAATTATTATAATCTCTGTTTTGCAGGGGCAAAAATTGAAGTGAAGTGACTTGGCTAGCATCACACAGTTAGTGTCTGAGGTCAAATTTGAACTCAGGTGTGTTTCTGCTCCATGGCTCTTTCTATTTTGCCACTATGCTACTCCAAATACTTCAAATAAAGTCAGATGTGAACAGATTATTTGCTTTGGAAACACCCGAGACAAAAGAAATACTTAAAAAAGTAAACAAATAGAGTAAACAAAGAAAATACAAATAAAAAAATAAATAATCCAAGCTGAGACAAAAGGGAAAAGAACAAGCATTCATTAAGCATCTACAATGTGCTAGGCACTGGGCTAAGCATTTGATAAATATTTCATTTGATTCTCACGACCCTATGAGGTAGGTGCTATAATTATCTCCATTTTACAGTTGAGGAAACTGAGGGAGAAAGTGATCAAGTGATTTATTTAGGGTCACACAGCTAGTAAATATCTGAGCTGGATTTGGACTCAGTTCTTTCTGCTTCCAGGTCCAGTGTTCTAGCCTCTATACCACCTACCTAGTTATGAAATTAACAACAATGACAATCAAACAAAGAACCATTAAAATTTTTCCTCTAGGAAACAAGGTTGACAAGCATGAAAATATAATTTAAATGAAAGAACTACTTTATTTTAAAGAGGAACAGGCCTGAAATACCATCCCAGAATGGAAGGTCACATAAAAGAGAAAGAAAAGAAAGTAGAGGGCAACATCTAATCAAGTTAAGGATGCAAAACAGCCTCTCAGAAGAGTGCATAAGGATGACTGAGGCAACAAGGGGAGGGATTGAAACAAAGAGAGTGAAAGGGGAAAATCTGGTCAGTGGGAGAGAAAGACTTTCAATGGGTATGATCAGCAAAGGTATTAGTGCTTGAAGAGACCACTACCTCTGAGAGTATTGAGTACCATCCATTGATGGTATCCTACCTTAGTAAAGGGGAATCCAAGTTTTTGGGACAATTAATATCTGGGCAAGGACCTAGAAAGGTTTGCATGACAAATAGGGGAGGAAATCATGGGAGATGGATACTAAGCTGTGCTGTCAGGGAAATAGAAAAATCTCTGCCATGGAGCAATATTTCTATCTATCTAATGCAGGTGTTGATATCTCTATAAGTGAAGCATTATGGAAGAGAGAGGCAGGAGCAAAATGTACCAGACAATAACACAGAAAAAGATGAAACTCAAAAAATGTATCTTGGAAGCTTTAATTCCTTGAGGAATACAGAAAAATAAAAAAAGGAACAACTAAGTGTGTCATAACAAAATAAGTGAAAGAATAAATCTAGAATAGAATTAAAGGGAAAAGACTCAAGAAAATGAGGGAAAGAAAACTTTTTTAGGATAATGTACAGAAAACGAAAAAAAAGACTAAATAATACAAGTGAAAGGACAGGAGAGAAAACTAAAATTTACTTGACTACTTGTCTGAGGGGGGGAAAAGAGGGAAGAATTAGATAACCAGATAAAAAGAAGAAAGTAAAAGGAATGAATAAATTAAACAAAACTCTAAAATTACAGAAAAGAGTGACAATTGGAGAGTAAGGAAAGGGGGAGCAACTTTGAGGTGAAGGTAATAAAATCTTTGGGACTATAATTACCTTAAAGCAGATTAAGCAAAAATTACTGACGACAAAGTTTCATATTGAGAAAGAAAGAGAAAAAAAACCCTAATTTAGGAGAAAAACTTATTAGAGACAAATAGAGGAAAAATTAAATCTAACTAATCATTTCAATCATCAATTGCTTAAATTATCTGAAGTGACAGATTAGATAAGAAAACAAAGGCTCTGATCTGTTATTTATTAGTAAAATCCTAGAAGTAAATACACAGAATAAACATTAAGAATTGAAGCAAAATTCACTATGCATCAGGTGGATCCAAAAAAAAAAAAAGCAGTAGTAAGTTATAACCATTCTCATACAAAGCAAAAACAAAAATTCACAACAAACAAAGATAAAAACAAGGAAACAACATTTTACTGAAAGAAACCAAAGACAACAAACCAATATCACTATTAAACTTATTTGCTCTGAGTGAAGTCAAAGGACTCTTGACTTTGAAATTTGTTTCCTGTGTGACTGTGGGCAAATCATTCAAGTTCCATGGTCCTTGGAATATATACAAAGTTGGCTTTGGCTTCAGAGTTCTTTTAGACCATTCCTCCCATTGTATAGATAAGAAAACTAAAATCCAGAGAGTTTAAAAGTGATGTTCATTATGCCGCTATTATTCACAATAATATCTACCTTAGATTGTAAGTTTCTTGAGGAAAAGGATTGGTTTTGTTTTTGTTTTTTGGAGTATATCCCCAAAGTTTAACACCACACCTGAAATATTGTAGCAGACTTTTTAAAAGTCTTGCCAAGATCAGATAGTAAGTGGCATAGTCAAGATTCAAACCCAGATCCCTTGACTACAAATGTATTGACTTTTCCACTTAATCAGGTTCAAACAATAGTAGTTTCAGAGAAATCAGCACAGGTTGCAGCTAGGTGGCACCATAGTGCACAGAGCCTTGGAGCCAGGAGGACCTGAGTTCAAATGTACCCTTGAAACGTACTGGCTGTTTGGCCCTGGACAAATCACTTAACTCTGTTTGCCTCAGTTTCCTCATCTGTAAAATGAGCTGGAGAAGGAAATGGCATCTCTGTCAAGAAAATTCCAAATGGGGTCATAAAGAATCAACAACTGAAGAACAACAACTGCATTTTAAAGAGTAGAAAACTTTAGAGATACAGTACAGCCAGAGGATTTTGTACAAATTAATCAGAGAATCAAAGATTTGGAGCCTGGAGGGATCTTATAGTCCATCTCGTCCAATTGTATTATTTTACAGATAAGAAAACAAATGGGGCTCATGCAGGTTAAGTGGACAACAGCAAGAATGGGAGGCAGAATTTGAATCCAGAACCCAGAGCCAGTATTCTTTCCACCTAGTTGTGATCCTGATCTTTACATTCCCTGCCTGTCTATCTTTCTCTCACACACACACACATAGACACAGAGGGGTTAATAATGGCCCTGCAACTTCCGCCATATGTGTTGGAATCACTCAGGATAGAAGGTGGGTGGGCCAACCAGGGCCTGAGAATTTTAAAAAGCAGCACACATCAAGAAAATGGCATTCTGCCAACAGATGTCTTTTCTTCAGCGAATCTTCCTCCCTTGGAGTAACTGCTTCTCAACTTCCTGGAAATCTGAGACATCTGCAAGAAGGTTCTCACACATTTCCCTTTTTATCAAAATCTATAAAGTTAGAGGGTGGTCTTCTGTCTTGTTTTTGTTTCCCACAGGTTAAGACAGAGACCCCTGCAAGTGACTGATGAGGATCTGAGTGTGAGAATCAGGGGAGGTGAGGAGAGAAAGTGACAATTGTCTCCTCTGATGATTTTGTTCTATAAGATCCTGGATGTAGAGATAAAAGAATCCTGATCTAACCCAACGCTCTCACTTTATAGATGGGGAAACTGAGGCTCAGAGAGGAGGAAAAACCAGCACAGAAAGTAAGCCTGAGAGGCAGGATTTAAAGCCACATCTTCTGAGTCTAGGTTCCTTCTATTGTAGGGTACCCCTTCCTTGAATACCCAGAGCTAATTCATTTCAGTGACCCCTCTCATGAATTCTGAGAACATTTTTTCCCTACTAAATTCAGTGTTGTCTAATCATATAGGCACTTGGCAGTATACAAGCCCTGGTCAGACACACTGACATGCATATGGAGTCCAATTATATACATGCACGTACATACATTGGTTGTTGTACTTCCTTCTCAAAGAGGAGTAAAATGATATTACTATCAAAGTTATGTTAGTGCCCAACTGTGGCTGATCAGACCAATACGAACTCCGAAAATAGTCCCTAGGAACATCGGGAATGGATTGTCTAACTTTGTGCATCTCACATTCCTTCTGAGCTAATTTAATTCTGTTTTGCCCATAGAGCACATCACCTTCTCTGATGAGAGCCCACCATGCTGGGAGGTCCTGTGCCAATTTCTCCCATATCAAACAATCAATTCTAAAGAGGGACCTTGAGAGTGTCCTTGTATCACTTTTTCTGACTACCTTGTGAGTGCTTACCCTGGGTGAGTTCTCCATAAAATAGTCTTTTTTGGCAAGAGTACATTTGGCAATCAAACAACGTGGCCAGCCCAACAGAGCTGTGCTCTCAGCAGGAGAGTTTAAATGCTTGGCAGTTTAGTTCCATAAAGGACCTCAGTGTCTGGTCCTCCATTTACACAGTTAAATGCCCTCACTCCCCTCACTACATCACAATATTCTGATTCTCAGCTCCATTCTAACAGTCTTAATGTCTCAGTGAAAACTGTCAAGGTCAGGAAAATAAACATGGGAATTACCCAGTCTAGAGTTCCAACGAAGAAGCTAGGTCTTTGTCTAATGGGGAAGCTGTAGAGTAATGGATATATTCAGGGGTTTAGAACCAAGAATACCTGAGCTGGAATCCTGCTTCAATCATTAACTAGTTGTATGACCAGGGCAATCACCTAATCAGTCTCAGTTTCCTCATCTTTAAAATGGGGATAATAATAGCACCTATGTCATCAAGTTATTGTGAGAATTAAATGAAATTATAAAAGCAGTTTGCAAACCTTAACATTGTGTGTGTGTGTGTGTGTGTGTGTGTGTGTGTAAAAGCTAAGCTGTTTTTAAAATTGTTACCAGTGAAATTACAAATGGTGGTAGCAACTACTACAACTACTCATGTTGAGCTGTGAGCTTAGCAGAAAGTCATGGCTCTGGGTTTTCCCAATCCAATCCCATTTCCTAGTTCCTGTTGTTAGTGGCTTGCTTGGTTGAGCATCCATTACCCTTGCTATCTCAGCAAATGACTGAAACAAGAGTTTATAGAAGGAGACATCAGAACGTTCAGTTTTTCCAGTATATGGTCCAATAATTTTTTTGTCCTTCATGAACTCAGCATGTATTCTTTCAAGTACATGGAAAGGTAAAGTTTCCCTTAAAGAATTATGTAGAAAGCCAGCATATACTGGATGTAATCTATGTAATCGAAAGACACCTTCAAGTCTCTTCTCCACCCACTGGGACCCAGGCAGTTTCCATTGGTTCCTCTTACCTGACCTAAAATTCCATGCCTTCTCTCTGATCCAATCCCCTGTGAGGGGCATGAATGAGATAATAAAGGCAGGACTTTCTTTACAGAAGGCCACAGTTGATCCTCCCATCTTTCCTAAAAGGATAGAAGGGTCTTTTTGTTCTCTTTCCATTCTGAATTATCGCTTCATTTTTGTCACTGTTTCCCCAGCACCCAGCACTGTATATGGGATGTACTTAATAAATAGAATTCATTCCACAAACATAAAACACGAATTCACAGTGAGTTATAAAGAGCATAAGAAGATTCAAAAGTGAGGAAAACTGGGTCCTTCTGCTCCAGGGGAACCTATTTTTTTGGGGGGGAGGGTGAGTTTAGCTTGTTGATACAGGTTGAGTAATTTGGTTAGCTAGCTGTGACACTGGAAAAGATCCTAAAGGGAAGAGATAGGAGAGAACATTTGGAAAGGAGGAATAAAGGGCAATGATGGTACCGCCTGGAAATTAAGGAGTGATACCAGCTAAACAAAGCAGACCAAGGCTACTGCAATGTTCATCTGAGGGCTGAGAGAAGGGTTCCTTAGAAACTAGAAGACCTAGAGTAAAGAGAACCAGATTTGAAAGGGAAGAATGAGTAGATCAAAATGAAATTCATTTGTTTCCCAATTTCATCAAAATCCAGACCTAAATAAACATAAATTATTCATGTCCATTACTGACAGATAACAACAACAGATATTTATGTCCTATTTTAAGACTTTCCAATCACTTAGGATAATAATAGGAGTATAGATAAATTTAGGGCTGGAAGAAAGATTAGAGACTATATTTTAAAGATTAGGAAACTGAAGTCCAAATTTGCCCAATAAGAAATTGGGAATAAAGGATTTAAATGTCGCACCTTCAAGACTCAAAATTCCCTGCGTTATTCTTAAAGGCAGAAACTATTTCCATTTTTGTCTCAATGTTTGACACATGATAGGCTATAATATTAACATTTTTAAAATTAATGATATTAGTAATAGATAATATTAATAAAAGCTTACTGATTGATGGATTGCCACTTTATTTATATTATCTCATTTAAATTTCACAGAAATCTATATTGTAAGCACTATAGCTGTTATTATTCCCATTTTACAAATGGGTAAATAGAGGCTCAGAGAGTTTAAGTGATTTATAAATACTTGACTGTTCGTAATAAATGTCAGAGGCATCATTTGAACCCAAGATTTTCCTGATTCCAAGTTTAACACTCTTTCCATTAAGCAGCAGGTTGCCTCAAAACAAAGATGTAGTGAAAAAACATTAATCCCTTCCCTTTATGGGTCAATGAAGTTTCTTTCTTTCTTCTTTCTCCCTTTCTCCTTTCTCTCTTTCTCTTTTTCTTTCTTTCCTTCTCTCTCTTTCTTCCTTCTTTCCTTTCTCCCTCCTTCCCTCCTTCCTTCCTTCTTTTCTTTCTTTCACTCTCTGTCTCTCTGCCTCTTTCCTTTCTTCTTCCCTCCTGCTTCTCTACCTTTCTTTTCTGTCTCTGTCTCTCTCTCTCAAGCTTTCTCTCTGTGTCTCTTTGTCTCTCTGTCTCCCTCTCCTCTCCTCTTCATCTTCCTCTTCCTTTTTCTCCTATGAGTTTTCTGATCTGTAAATGAAAGGTTTGGACTGAGCCACCATTAAGATCATTGCTAATTATAAATTCTACATTCCTAAGAATAGGTTGTATTTTGATAACCATCAGCAAAATCATTCGGGCCCAACAACCTTTTATGACAAGAACAACGGCATTGATAGTAATCCAATGGATCTATGATCTCATCTGTTTTGGTATTCCCTCCAATTCTGATTTAGGGTTAGAATTAGGGAGCTATTCAGGTCAGCCAAAATAACTTAACTGTTCACAAAGAAAAACATCCCAGGTATCTTTTCCATTTCAGCCGGATTGGAGACAGAACCTTGTTATCTAAAGACTCACCTATCTTTTTGTAGAGTTGTTTTTCAGTGGGGTCCAACAACCCTTCATGACCCCATTTGGAGTTTTCTTTGCAAAGGAAACTGAAATAAAAACAAGGTTAAATAATTTACCCAGGGTAATATAGTTAGTGTGTCAGAGGCTGGATTTGAACTCAGGAAGGTGAATCTTCTCACTGACGACCAAGTACTCTATTGCCACCTAGCTCTTATGGAAAAAGCTCTCTCAAATAGGAAACAGGCCTTTTCACTTCCAGGAAGGAGGAAAGAGTAGAGTGAGGGGTAGAAGTCCTTCTTTGTCAGTAATTGCTACTAACATGAAGAAATAATGACTTTATTCTGCACAGAACCATAGACCTAGAACCAGAAAGATGTGTAGTCCAACTACCTTAATTTACTGATGATGAAATTGATGGATGAGTCACTTGGCTAAATACTATTTTTGGACAGAGGAAAAAAATACTGGATTTGGAGCCATTAAAAACTCCTGGTTCTGTCACTAGTGTGACCTTGAACATGTCACCTCACCTTGAAGGACTTTGGGTTCTTCATCTATAAAATGGGGTGAAGGGGAAGGCAGATTGGACCAGGCAATCTCCAAAGTATCTTCCAACTTCCAAGTCAATGATCTTTGACCCAAGACAATAGGCAAGTATCAAACAAAAAGTATTGGATTTGGAATCAAAGGACCTGGGTATTCTTTGGCACGTCACCCAGCTCTGCCACTTACAACCTGTGTGATTTTAGACAGGACACTTCATTAATTTCCCCATCTGCCAAATGAAAGGCTCGGACTTGAGGATTGCTAAGGTTCCTTCCAGCTTTAACTCTTGGGATCCCAGCTTCTCTTTATTCTGGCTGGCAATTTTCTCTTTAGAGAGCAAAGTCATTATTTTTCCATGTTAGCAGAGATTCCTAAAGGAGAAGAACCGGCTTTCTGTCACTCTTCTCATTCCTCTTCTCATTAAGATAAACATGCACTCAGCCCTTGGAGCTGTGGTAAGCAGAGGCCTCTAGAGCCCCCATCACTGCTAATTCCTGCCTGCCACTCCAGCTGCCCTCCCCAGAGTCCCACTAGACTGGCGATTTATTTTCAGCCTTCACAACAATGCACCCCCTTTGGAAACACTCTCAGAATTTATCTTGCATTCCCTCACAGGCTGTGCAACCTCAGTGCTTGGACATTTGAGCTGATTGCTCCCTACTTCCTATTAAAACTCTCCCTTTGTGTCTATTCCTTTCATCTGAGCCCAAGCCCTTGAGTCACAGAGATGCCTACTAGAAAGAAATCAGTGAGCATCCTCCAGCTCCTACCAGAGTTAAACATCTCCCGATACTTACCTGTTTAAGAATGGGAAATGGGGAGGACACAGTACTTATTTGTGTCCATGAGCTAATGTTATAGGTTAGAATCCCAGGTGTTTTAGGGGGCAGCCTGTCCTAAATGGAACATATCTTCTTCAAGTCCCTAAATCAATGCTTTGAGAATCACAGTTAACTAAAGAGCAATTATCCAACGGATTTTAACTCTTTCCTTCAGATTTCCTCCATCTAGGGAGGGATGGATGTCTCCCCTCTGGTCGGCTGAAGAGATGATTAATGACAGCTGGTGGAGTTGGGGGCCAAAGGTCTCTTCAAATTGAGTGGAGGCAGCAGTCTGCCTTCAGCTTATTTTCCCAGCTTTCATCCCTTTTTTCAAGTAATTAAATATGAAGAAAGAGGCAGCAGTAATTATGCTCCCTTTTTCTTCTCATAAAACAGCTGCCCTGGCCAACCCTGTCTTTTTTTTTTTTTCTTCTATGCAGTATGTGCTATTTTTCCCCCTTTCCAAGACAATCTTATGGAATGACACCTTTTGAAAGACAGAGAAGAATCAGGTTTCTAGACTATCACTAAGGCAAGAAAAGGAACTGGATCATTTTCTTCTTCCTCACCCATCTATGGCCTGGGCAGCTGACTCTGATCTGCAAGTGGAAGTCACTTTCTTTTCTCAGACTTGAGGATTCCTTCAGTTCTTTTATTTTTGAAGAATTTCCTACAGGAGTTTCTCTCTCTCTCTCTCTCTCTCTCTCTCTCTCTCTCTCTCTCTCTCTCTCTCTCTCTCTCTCTCTCTCTCTCACACACACACACACACACACACACAATCTCCAATTATCCAATGCCCATGCCCTTAAGAGTAGCCAATAAACTTTGCCTTCCTCCCTTTCCCTGGATCCTTTAACCTAATACTTCCTAGGATAAAACTTGGAATTAATCATGCTAAACTTCAGAAAATAAAAGCTAACCTTAATATGACATGAAATTGGGGTATTTGAAATTACTTCTTGAACAGGAGACAAAGTAGATGCCAACTGATTGGGGAATCGATTACTGTTATGTAAGATTTTATGGATTTGAAAATGCATGAAAAAACTGATGCAAAGTGAAGTGAGCAGAACCTAAGATATATATATATATATATATATATATATATATATATTTATAATACATGTATAGATACATATATATATAAAACAAATCTTAAACTATGTAAATACTGATATAATGTAATATCAATAAAATTATTTTTAAGCAGAAAATTATTCTCAGGATATCTAGAATTTTTAATGGAAATTCCAAGAGAACCAGAGTTGTCTTAGTAAGACTGCCACTTTTTGATAGAACTTCCTCTTCCTCCCTCCCCCAGTAATTGGGGTCTAATGACTTGCCCAGGGTCTCACAACTAGGAAGTATTAAGTGTCTGAGACCAGATTTGAACTCAGGTCCTCCTGACTTCAGTGCTGGTGCTCTATCCATTACACCACCTAGCTGCCCCTCTAGAACTTCTTAAATAGCATAGTCATAGGTTGCATAAATGGTTGCATTTTCTTCTCCCATTCTCTCCTAAGCTCTCCTTAATAATGGTTTGGAGAAGAGCCTTTATTATACATAAGAAATACTTGCTATAGGTTAGCTAGATGGTGCAGTGGATAGAGTACCAGCCCTGAAGTCAGGGGACAGTTCAGATCTGGCCTCAGACACTTAACACTCCCTAGCTGTGTGACCCTGGGCAAGTCACTTAACCCCAATTGCCTCAGGGAAAAAAAAAAAAAGAAGGAATAGTTGCTATTTCATTCTCCTAGAATGAGAGCAACTAGTCCAAGCTTTTTTCCCCCCAATTTACCCGCACTGGTTTGACTTCTTTGCTTTGGGCTGTGCCTTAATTAGACAAGAGAAGGTTTCAGCTCATTGACTCCTAAAATCTAGTTGCCCAAAGAATCCACTTGCTCTTTGAAACCAGGCACTATTATATTTAACTCTTAGGATTGACTTCCCACCTTACCCTTTTCAGTTCTAACCAAAAAGCCAGGAATATGACCACTTGCTTAATTAAGGAAGCATCTCAGCAAGATTCAATTGCTCACTCCTTATGAATTTGCATTTTATGATCAGACACTCTTGGTGTTTCCTTGGTCATTTGTGGGTCTGAATAATAGACCTGGATTTTGGGCCTGGCCTGAGGCCTCTCATATTCCTCTTGTTTGTTTGAATCTCATTAAACCCACTACCATAAAGAAGCATTCCTTTGGCTATTCCACAAGAGAGCACATTTGGATTTCCAGGTTTACTCTATTCATTCAGGCACTGGGATGCTGTATGACCATTCCTTTTAAAATGTATTCCTTTGTGATCTCAGTTGGATCATGTTTTAGGAGCTGCCATAAGGGATAGCTATGCAAAAAACCCAGAATACTCCCCCAACCTCTCAGCCCCATACTCTGAAGGAAATTTCTAATTAGAATTTTAAGTCACTTAAATAAAATCTAAGTACCTGGAGAAGGGAGACAAGCACAGAAAGAGAAGACAGGAGGGCACAAATAATAAGACCTACACACATTTCTTTAGCATTTTACAAAGCCTTTTTCTCCTAGCAACCCCATAAGGTCAGTGGCAGAAGCCTATGATCAGAGATTTTTACCAAGATCTCTTACAGCTACTTAAGGATCAGAGCAGGGATTTAAACCATGTGCCCTCCAGCAAAGACCCCAGGGAATTTTCCATTCAATTATTTTGTTTTTCAACAAACTGAATCTGGTGAATCTGATTCTACCAGTTTCACAATTGAGGCTTAAGGTCCAGTCTGGGTCAAAAGAATCACTTTATGCTATTAGTGAATCCATTTCTTTGCTGTGACAAGCTCATGTTATTGTTCCCACTTCTGTTTATTTTCTCAAGAAGGTCTAGTTAGTCAACAAACATATGTTAAGCCCTTACTAGGCATCTGGCTCTGTGCTAAGTGCTGTGGAAAGAAAGAAAAACAAAACTATGTTCCCTGTCCTCAAGAAGTTCACATTCTAATGTAGGAGACAGCATGCAAACAACTAAGTACATACAAGAGAAAGGAAGGAAGGAAGAAAGAAAGGAAGGAAGGAAGGAAAGGAAGGAAGGAAGGAAGGAAGGAAGGAAGGAAGGAAGGAAGGAAGGAAGGAAGGAAGGAAGGAAGGAAGGAAGGAAGGAAGCAAAGAAAGAAGGAAGGAAAAGAAAGAAGGAAGGAAGGAGGGAAGAAGGGAGGGAAGGAGGGAAGGAAGGAAGGAAAAGAAAGAAGGAAGCAAAGAAAGAAAAAAGGAAGGAAGGAAGAATGGAAGGAAGAAAGAAAGGAAGGAAGGAAGGAAAGAAGGAAGGAAAGAAGGAAGGAAGGAGGGAAGAAGGAAGGGAAGAAGGGAAGGAAGGAAGGAAAGAAGGAAGGAA
>JAJPUD010001951.1:56201-67142 GCA_023553655.1 Myrmecobius fasciatus
GGGGGGAGGGAGGAAGGGAGGAAGGAAGGAAGGAAGGAAGGAAGGAAGGAAGGAAGGAAGGAAGGAAGGAAGGAAGAATGGAAGGAAGGAAGGAAGGAAGGAAGAATGGAAGGAAGAAAGAAAGGAAGGAAGGAAAGAAGGAAGGAAAGAAGGAAAGAAGGAAGGAAGGAGGGAAGAAGGAAGGGAAGAAAGGAAGCAAGGAAGGAAGGAAGGAAGGAAGGAAGGAAAGAAAGAAGGAAGGAAAAGAAAGAAGGAAGGAAGGAGGGAAGAAGGGAGGGAAGGAGGGAAAGAAGGAAGGAAAAGAAAGAAGGAAGCAAAGAAAGAAAAAAGGAAGGAAGAAAGGAAGGAAGAAAACAGGTATAGTTATGTAGAGATATATATGTTTATACACACACAGAGAGTCAATTTTATATATATATATATATACATATATACATATATTCTTGGTATCTGGAACACAGTAAGCACTTAATAAATGCTTATTGACTGGTTGAAAGATAATTTCAATGAAAATATAGAAAGTTGGGACATGGAGCATGGTGTGCAAGGAAGAGACAAGGTGGGTACTAATAGATTGTAGTAGACATGGAGGGAGATAGTGGAAGAAGGCTGGAAAGGTAGAAGAGAGCCAGGTTGTGAAGGACTCTAACTGTGAAAGAGAGGATTTTAGACAAAGCTTTGAGGTTGCAGTTGGGCCTATCAAGATGTCCAAGTGCCTTGCCCTCATTTACAACACCATTTCCTGCTTCCACCTGCTACCTAAGCAGGTGCTTAGAGACTGAACCTCCTTTTCCAAGATAAAGCAGCAACTTCTATTTATACATGGCACTAATGTAAACCTTTATCATACTTAAATCTTGTGACATTCACTTTTTCCCTTGGAGAAACTGAACAACATTGAATTGTCTGAAAGATTTTTTTTTCTTTATTGGAACAAATGCTTTGTAAAGACTCTGGAGAGGTTTGGTTGTTGATTATTGACTTTGAAGCCTGTGATTTTCAAATTTTCATTTCTGATGGAGACCATGTGGACAAATGTATCAGCCTCACAGTGCCAGGTCCATGATGTTGGAGCACTCTTTGTGGGCAGTAAATATAGTCCTTTCTGGTCCCCCATTCATCTATCACTCTGACAGTTGCTTAGGAGCCACTGGAAAGTAGGTGTCCCACAGTGCTAGGTAACAGCTTAATTATTTCCATCACTGACTTAGCCCTTTCACCTTCTGACATCAACTGAAATAGGGTAGAAAGTCTAAAATAAGAAAAAACAGATTCTAGGAGAGAATATTTGCATAAAAAAGTAGTTCTTTTCTCCTCCCCCCAAACCCACAAAAGAAATCAGCCATTTCCAAATGCCATTTGTAACAGGGGCCAGATAAGGACAGCTTTACACTTTTCAGGGCCCTGAGTGTCAGGCACAAGCACAGCTAACCAGGATTCCATTTCTCAAGTTTCTGTGTGTTTTGGAACTGGTGGTCAAATCAAAAGGATAAAAGAGTATAAGCCATGAAGGTGATTGTATCAGAAGAACAATAAAGACTTCTAGAGGAAGAAGGGAAGCAGCATGGAAAAGTAAGTGTAATACTTCTGTTTGGTGTTCACTAACCCAACCACACTATTAGCTGGTTGAATCTCTGTAAGTGTGGCTATTACTACTGAAGAGATCTTCAATGTTAGGTGTGTTTAGCAGAGGAATTGATAAAAATTAGTTTGTTAGGCAAGTAGGAAGAAAGCTCTGATAATGGAGATCAACTTAATTCTCTGGTTCCACCTTCTAATTTAGTCAGAAATCCAAGTTTTATCAAGATCCTGAGGCTAAATTTTCCCTATAAAACAACTTATGGTCTATGCCTTTGCTGCTACCTTTGGATCAGCCCTCCACAACATTCTGCCTGGTGGTGTCTTTCCCTTTCCCTTTCCCCCATGCCACATGGTATCTCCTCTAATTCCACTATATTTCCCAACCCCACTTCTCTTCCTTAGAGTTAACTATTCTAAGGTGCTAAGTTCCTTTCAGGATTTAGCCTACCAGTTAAGTCATGGGGTGCTCCCTTTCTATAGGTAATTCTAAGTTCCACTGAGGAACTTGTCTTTCACATGCTCTCCCACTCTATTTCCTATCTACCATTCCCAGTGTCCATTGTATCCCTCCATTTTGACCGTAACCTATTCCCCTAAATAAATCTACCTTTTGCCAAAGAGAATGGCCACTGTGAATTCTTCACATGACTGAACCCCAACTTTTGGTGCCTTCCATCATTTGGTGACAAATCCCACATCATAGATCCCATCACTTCTACCAGTACACTGGGGTAATTCTGGGTGCCTCTCCTAAACACTATAGCAGGGGGTCCCCACCAGTGTTTCCCCTTAATCAGATAGTAGATTCAGGTCTTTAAAAAAGAAGTTTTCTAAAATGCCATTGGCAGAATAATAGTTATAAAGCACTTCCCCCAAACATCAGGGGCACATTCTCCCACAAATACCCTAGGGTCCAGGAGAAGGGAAGAGTGAGCATGAATTTAAAGTACAATGGTCCTTTGCATTGTACAATGCATGACCAAGGCAACTCACAAATCCAGTATTATAGGTTATTGATGCCCTTTCTCTTTCTAATGGGATCTCACAGATCGAACTCTGAGTTGCTCTTATCGTTTATTTATTCTGGCACTTTGCAGGGGGCAGTGTCTCAGCTGGACCAGCAGCTCAAATGGCCCACATTCCTAAGGTAAGATATATTGGCTGGACAGGCCCTTCTGCTCCCAGCCTAGCTCAAGCAGATCTCTGGCTGTGATAACTCCTCATCCAGCTCCATTGCTGTTGGACTGGACTGGGCAGTGTTCTTCTCAAGGCATGTCTGGATCAGCCCCTAGGCTGTTGAGCTCACTATTCAGTGGACAGCTAGAGTCTTTTCTACCTTTAGCCTCTAGCCGAGCTGGGAAGTACTGTTCTTTCTTCAGGTGGAGTGCTACAAAGTTCTTGCCATGATAGCAACAATTTAGGAGCAACAGAAGCTTCTTCCCTTTGACTCCCTCAGAGTCTCTGCTCAGAGGAGGGACTCTGTCCCCTCCAGGCAGGAGATAGAGAGAATCCTTGCCTACTTTTCTACGAATTCTTCCTCATTCAAAAGTCCTTTCCCTCTTTAAGTCCTTCCCATATTCCTTTTAGAATCATACTTAGATGAGGGGCAAGGGCAAAGTTACAAATATAGTCTATGCTTGGGAAGCACATTCATTGTCTTGGCAACCTCTTCTTAAGATAATACATATTTCTATGCTTTGGACCTTTTCTAGGGTGGAGAATGTCTATTTTTCATCTGAAGGCTTTCCAGTTTACCATTCAAGGCCTTTTTCACCTCAGACCCTTTAAATTGTGGGAAATGACAAAAAATATCCATCAATGTCAGAGGGATTGTGAAGAATAGGCATACTAATACATTGTCGGTGGAGCTATAAAATGATACATCCATATTGGAAAGCAATTTGGAATTCTGCAAATGGATTGACTAAAATGCCCATATCCTCTGAATCGGAGATTTATTACTGGGCTTATACCCCAAGGAAGTCATCAATGAGAAAAAAGTGTGCAAAAGTATACATATGACTGCATTTTTTGTGGATAGCTAAGAATTGGAAATAAAATAGATTTCAATTGAGGAATGGCTAAACAAATCATGGCACATAATGGAATAGTATTCTATTCTAGAATACTGTTCTACTATTCTATAAGAAATGATGAACATAAAGAAGCATGAAAAGATTTATATGAACTGAAGCAAAGTAAACAGAGCCAAGAAAACATTATATGCAACAAAATTACAACAATAACTACACAACAAGAAAGCAAAATTAATGTAGCAAAAAAAAATATTTTAAGAGAAGCAAAATGATGACAGTCAAGTGGAACTCTAATGAAGACGCATGAGAAGATACACCCAATCTACCCTTTCTTGGAGGTAGGAAATCTGCTTGTGTTATATATTGCATATGTTTACACTTTTTCAATGCATCAATCAGCAATATTTTCCTTTTTCTTCTAATTCCCCTCTCCCCATGATTTTTCATATGAGATGTCTTTCTGAGAGGAGGAGGAAGAAAGATATTTGGGATAATTCTAGAAATGTAAGAAATAGAAAATATCAGTAAAAACTTTTTTTTGTCTGAGGATGTTTTCGGTTTGGGGTTTATTTGATTTTTGTCTTTGCAGACCTTTAACTTTTCCTAAAATCTTATTGAGGCACCCCCTTTACATAAAAATGACAGAGTCTGGTAAGAAAAAAAGATTAAAAAAAATTAAAAAAAAAAAAGCAGACTGCTTGCCGGTGTCCAAAAACAAGCTGAGACCCCATTGAATGAAGAGAGAAGAGAATGAAAAATGTACTGTCCCCATTTGGGGAGCAATTTGATTGCTCCCCAATAGGTGATTATTAAATGGATCAGAACCATCACATATGGCTTGAATAACAGGACTCTTTGGTTTTAAGGATCTGTGTGGAAGAATAAAAAAGACCCTGTCACAAAAATCAAAAAAAAACTTTTTCCCAGTGTTTTCCCATTTTGGTCTATCTCAATGTTTGGTCTATCTCAATGACTTGGACAAGAAACTTCAACCTTCTGGGGTTCTGTCTTTGCATCTATAAAATGAAAGGGTTGGACAGCTCTAAATTTCTATGACTTCCCATGATTTTAGTCTTCCTTCATCCAACATTTTTGGTTCTGACAGTAGACATAAACACACAACTAAATGGAACCCATTATTAGAAAAAAATTAAATGGACCAATCAAAAGATTATCTTCAAAGTTTCTAGTCCAAACCCTCAGGTTTACAAATAAGGAACCGAGATTTAGTTACTATAAAGGATTTACTGAGAATCTTTTAGATAGTAAGCAACTTATTTTGTTTTTCTCCAGAACCAAGACTGTTTTTCTTTATTATTTGACACCTGTATCTTCCCTTCCAGTGCAACTAAGTAGCACAATAAAGTGCTGGGCTTGGAACCAGGAAAACTCATCTTCATGAGTTCAAATTCATCCTCAGACACTTGCTAGCTGTGTGATGCTGAGCAAGTCATTTAATCCTGTTTGTCAATTTCCTCATCTATAAATGAGCTGGAGAAGGAAATGCAAACCACTTTAGTATCTATGCTAAGAAAACCCCAGATGAGGTTATAAAGGGTCAGATGTGGCTAAAATGAATGAATAACAATCTTCCCTTAAGTTAGTTTCCTAACATTTAAAAATTATACAGAAATAATAATTAACATTTCTATTGTTTTTTTTAAGGTTGACAACTATAAAGTAGGTAGCATAAGGATATAACCAGGTAACAGAATGATTTTCTAATCTGCAAGTAATAAATATTAGGGTTACAAATACTTCTTATACAGATAAAGAAACTGAGGCACAATTTCCCTAAAATCACACAGATTTTTTTTTTTTAAACCAGGATTGGAATCCTGGTTTTTCAGTGCAAATTTTACTCTCATTCTGCTACATCATACTGCCTATCAACTCCCTCTTAGAGCTTCTCATGGAGAGAAAAGTCATTGACAGCCATGTAAATGGAACTAGACATAAACACTTAACTAAGTGGAGCCCATTGTCAGGAGAAAATAATGATTCCTGACTTAGTTTCATCAAACAATAGATTGGAAGCTTTATCAGTGCTCCAGTGCAATGGTGAGCACATTCTTCAGGGTAATTTACCCTTCTAAGCTGATGAAGCTACAGGATCCTAGGCTATGGCACTACTTTGGGACAGGAATACAGATTCGTGTATACTGAGTCATGGAATCATAGTGACTGAGAGGGGATTTTGAGGTAGGGGAGAAGATTCATGCTTTTGTAGCAAAGCACTGACACTAGATATGTGCACATTCAAGCAATAAAATCTCTTAATTAAGTTTAAAAGGTCAATAATGGGTATGTGGATCTTTGTCAGGGAGGAAAGGAACTGAATTGTTAAAAATACTGCTCAACAGGGGTATTTCTGGCTGAGCTTTAAAATCTGCTTGCTATGGGATTCTTAACCTCTATTTATATTTGTTGACCTAAATCATACTTCTGGACTCCTAATCATAGGATTAGATCTCAAAGATCTCCAGAGTAGAAAGCAAACTTTGACAAATCTTAAAGTCCTCCTACGGAGGACTCATAAAATTATATATTTAGAGCTAGTAGTAACCTAGTCCAACCATCTCAAGTTTGCCAATGAGGAAAGAGAGGCCCAAAGGAGCAAAATGACTGAAGTAACAAAGAAGAGGACCTCTAGTTCCAGAACCAATATTCATTCCACTATACCAGCTTCTTCTCAGTTATCACTGTTTTACCTGGACTTCCTTAGTTTATTTTGATTCTGTGGACAGACAAAAGCTCTCCAGCAACTAGAAATAGAGCAGGGAGAAGAGGTTTGAGGTTCCTTCTTCCCAAGCTAACACAACCATTAGAAAAGATCTTTTAAATCGAAACATTCAATTAACCTATAGTAAAGTAAAAAGCACAATAAAATTTACAATAAATGTATAAGCCACAAAGAACAAGCAAGGGATAGCAAATAACTCAGCCAACAAGCATTTATTGAGAAATTACTGTGTGCCAGATGCTGTACACAAAGCAAGTCAGAATCAATCCCTGCACTCCAGGAGCTTACCTTTCCATGATTAGACAGGTAATTTCTAAATTGTGAGATTTAGAGCTAGGATGAATGTTGGAGACTATTCGATGAGAGATGAGGAAACAGGAAGCAAATAGAGAAGTCAGGGTTTGAACCTAAGAATTATAATTCCAAATTCAGGATTCCTTCCATTTCTGGGGAGGAATAGGGTCAAAGGACCTAGATCCAAACCCAGTCTGTCATTTTCTGTATTCTCAAACAAATCATTTAACTATTCTGTACCTCTATTTCCTCATCTGTAAAATCAGATCAGGCAAATGGATTATGTCAGGAATTCCTGACACCTGGAAGACTCATCTTAATGAGTTCAAATCTGACCTCAGACATTTACTAACTGTGTGACCTGGACACACAGTTAATCCTGTTTGCCTCAGTTTCCTCATCTGTAAAATAAATTAGAGAAAAAACTGGCAAACTACTCTGGACTCTCTGCCAAGAAAACCCAAATGGGATCACAAAGAATCAGACTGAAAAGCAACTGAACAATATAAAGTAAGAGAATAAGACTAGAGAGCCTCGAGAGTCTCTTAGATTTCTACTTCTCTACTATGTTTTCACCAAACCAGGATGTGAACCAACATTCCCTGGCTCCAGTTACAGTGAAGGTCTCACTATCACTCTACAAAAGCTCCTCATATGGGTGCCTTCAAACAAGACTAGGTGGCCACTGGGCGTAATTGCATTACAACAAAGATCAGTAAACTACAAGCCAAAGTTCCAACATCCAGAGATGATTTTTTTTTGTACAGTCAGCCAGCTAAGGATAGTTTTTACATGCTCAAATACAATTAAATTTTACTTAAATATGGAAAAATCATTCTTAGATCATCAGGTCATATAAAAACAGGCAATAGGCCAGAATGGGCCCATAAGCTAGAGTTTCCTCACCCTGCTAAAGAAGATATTTGTGATTCAGTAAGAGAGGGAGAAGGTCAGCATCCTTCTGCTAAAGTGCAGACTACACAAGCCTTTCATTATTTTGTTTGAAACATTATAGATTTCAAGAATATACAATCCAAACCTTACCCCAGAGCATAATCTGAATAACTTTTAGATCTTTTTTCCTAATTATCTGCTATGTCTGTATTATTCCTTCCTCAATAAGACAGATAATCTGAGCAGATTGTAAAGGGAAACATGTGTGTCTTAGATGTGTTGTCTCACCTAATTAGTACAAGCTACTTTTTTTGGGGGGGGAAGGGAGGCAATCAGGGTTAAGTGACTTTCCTAGAGTTACACAGCTAGGAAGTGTTAAGTATCTGAGGCCAGATTTGAACTCAGGTCCTCCTGACTCCAAAGTCTTCTTTGTATTCTTGTATCACTATTGCCTAGCTCAACGTTTGCCACAAAGCAAGCATTTCATAAATGCTCTTTTTATTCATTCATTCAACCTGACATCCTATTGACAGACCACCTTTTCAGAGGAATTATGGTTCCATTATTCAAGTGAGAAGATGGTCAGGGGATCTGCTGGACTGGACCACTTCCCATGAAGTCAGAAACCTTCATCCTGACTCCATGGCTTGGGGTCTGGCTAAGTACTAGACAATTCATGTTTTGGGATGATGCTGCTATCCCTCATTGGTCCCTGTTGCCAAGGGGCTGTGCCAAAGATGCCTGGCAACAGTGCCCCAGGAAAAAGTCCTTCCAGTCTCTTTGCACAGGTCCAGCGAGGCGTGAGTCTGCCAGGAAAGCAGCTGGCTCAGTGTACTCCAGACTACCTGGACCTGACAGCTATGGCTGGCAATCAACTGTTTAGCCCTCTGTCTAAGTCATTACCACTGTCCAGACTGTCCTACTTCTGGGATAGGGAAAAAGGATATTGGAGAACGAGAGGGAGTCTGTGTGGTACAATAAACAGAAAGAAGGGAGCAGTGACATTTTAAAAGAACCAGGCAAGGATTCAGGTTTCCAAAGTAAATCCCTTGTCCCTTGGATTTTTAAGTAGCCAGGATTTTCAAAAGGCCAAAAAGCTTTGAATGACCTTCCTGGAAGAGTTACAATAAACTCCCCAAAGTTTATTTGATTCTTAAAAAAAAAAAATCTTTTACAGATATTTACAACTTAGTTTCCGCAAGGTGTCCCTGGGCCAACAGCCTCCTAGAAGTTCTTCAGCATCATTCAATTCCAAGCTAAATGGGGAGGGGGGGGGTGATGTGTGAGTTTGCTCTTGAGGGTCTGAAGCAAAGCAAAGGGATTCATTGAAATGAACTTTAATGTGACAAGAAATGACTGCACAAAGATTGGTCTGGGTTCATATTCCATTTTCTGGATTTTGCTAATTCCCCCCCCAAAAAAATCATTTTATGTAACTACGAATTGTTCTTCATTTCACGTTCCCTGGCTAGCTTGCTGGCAAAAATCAGGAGAGCTAGGCTCATGTTTATGGTGCTTTGGTGCAGGCCGACAAGAATCCCAGAATGCCCAGAGAAGGAATCACCCATTTTGTATCACCAATATTGCTGGTCAGTTGTTGTCTAGACTCTGCTTGAAGATATCCATAAAAGGGGCTCCATATCTAATGCAAAGTGATATTATAAGAACTTCACTGGATTTATAATGCGATGGTTCTGAGTTCAAATTTCAAGCCTATCATATTGTGAATTTGGGATGATTACATTATATTTCTGGACCTCACTTTCCTCAGTTATAAAATGAAGGGATTGAACTAATTAATTGATTAATAAAGGGTTTTTTTTTTCATCTCTCAATCTCTTATCTTTTGGACAATTCAGATTGTTAGGAAGAACCAAGTTTAGCCAAGATTAGAAGGAAAACAGAAAGCTGGGAGAAAATTTTGTACTTTCTCAAATAAAGATCTCAAATCTCAAATATAAAAACTTTTGTCAAATTTATAAGAATACAAGTCATTCTTCAATTGATAAATGGTCAAGGGCTATGAACAGGCAGTTTTCTAATAAAGCTACAAATAATCATATAGAAATCTATAATCACTATTGATTAGAGAAATACAAATTAAAACAATTCTGAGAGATCATCTTATACTTATCAGATTGGCTAAAATGATAGAAGGGGAAAGCGACAAATGTTGGAGGACATGTGGAAAATTTGGGACACTGATTCACTATTGGTGGAACTAACTGATCATACCATTTTTTGAGAACCATTTGGAATTATGTCCAAAGAATTATAAAACTATTTATATCCTTTGACCACTATTAGGTTTGTCTTCCAAGATGATTGCAGAAAAAGGAAAAGAATCTATATGTTCTAAAATACTTATAGTAGATCCCTTTGTGGTGGCAAAGAACCAGAAATTAAAAGGTCGTCCATCAACTGGAAAAGAGCTGAACAAATTGAGATTGTGTTGGCATGCTATTGTGCTGTAAGAAATGATGAGCAGACAGAGTTCAGAAAAGCATGGAAAGACATATAAAATAAAGAGTGAAATGAGCAGAATCAAGAGAACATTGTGCACATTAAAAACTATATTTTGCTAAGAACAACTAAGTCATTTGGAGTATTATAAACATTCAAATCAACTACAAAGGACCTATGAAGGAAAATTTTATCCACAATCAGAGAACTGACAAATAGAAGTAAGCATGGTTTTATATATATATATGTGTGTGTGTGTGTGTGTGTAATATAGATAGATATAGATATTATAGGTAGTATGGTTTTACATATATGTATGTGTATAATATATATATATATATATTCCTAGCCTTATATATCCACACACACATATATATGTATATATCCCTATATTTACATATATTATACATACACATTTGTGTCTGATGGTAGCCTTTTCTAGGGAGGGAAGGGAAAGGAGGGAGAAAGAAAATAAAAAATGCAAAGCAGAGAACAAAAAAAAACTTTGTAGTAAGTGCAGAAAAGCAAGGTAGCTTTGAAAATTATGTATAGTATTTATTACATAGTTGTTTTTCTTTAAGTAAACAGTGCATAATGTAAATTCATGGTTTTATACTGAATCCTTTTTTTATGTTGTGCTATATACATTGAACTGTTCTTTTTTGTATTTAAATTCAAAATAAATTTTTAAAAAATATTTTAATTGTATAGGAGGACTTCTTTCTAGTGAGCTTTTAAGCTGTCTCCCTGTAACTTCTACCTATTCCTCCTAATTCTGCCCTCTGGAATAGTACAAAGGACACAGGATATTTCTTTCTCTTGTTAGTCATCAAATATTAGAAGACATTTAATATCATATTTTCTCCTTATTGCTTCCATTTTTCACACACACACACACACACACACACACACACACACACACACACACAC
>JAJPUD010001951.1:72142-131079 GCA_023553655.1 Myrmecobius fasciatus
TTCTCTCCCTCCCTCTGTATATCTCTCTCTTGCTCTCTGTCACTCTCACTCTCCCTTTCTCTTACTCTCCCTTTCTCTGTCTCTCTCTCACCATCTGTATCTCTCTATCTCTATCTCTGTCTGTGTCTTTCCGTGTGTCTCTGTTTCTCTGTCTCTCTCACATCTTCTGTATCTCTCTCTTTATCTCTATCTCTGTCTTTGTCCCACCCTCTGTATCTCTCTCTTTATCTCTGTCTCTGTATCTTTCTCTGTGTCTCTGTGTCTCTGTTTCTCACTGTCTCTGTCTCTATCTCTCTATTTCTCTGTCTCTCTGTCTCTGTCTCTCTTCATCTCTCTATCTGTGTGTCTCTGTGTGTCTCATCTCTCTCTGTGTCTGTGTCTGTCTGCCTGTCTCTCTCCTACCCTTCACCCACTCTCCCCTAAGAAAAGTGAGTCTTTTAAAAGAATCTAAGAATTGGTATTAAGAAAGGGCAACGTTGCAGAAAGGTAGACAGTGAAGATGGAATGCTGGGTTCAGGAAACAAGCAAATGAGACCGTTTGGCGGAATGGTAGCGTATATCAAAAAGAATAATGGGAAATGAATCTGGAAGGATAGATGCCAGATTGTGAAGAGCTTTAAAAGACAGGGGGAGTTTGAATTTTATCCTAGAAGTAATAAAGTGTCACTGAAGCTCCCTGTGATCCAGAAAAGGTATTTCAGCAGCTTTTCTGAAGATACATAGCAGAGGAGGGAGCCTGGAAGCAAGGGACCCACTTAGGACATAGAGAAGAGAAGAGCTAATGAAGAGATGGAGCCATGAGAGGAGAGTGATAGAATTATATATTAAAGGTTAAATGTTAGATAAATAAAGTAAAATGTTATATAGATAAAATGTTATTGATATCTTTATAACCTTTTCCAGTATATCTGGGGCCCTATAACAAGGGATAAAAAAGAAAAGGGAAAAAAATCAACAAAGTTAAAGTCTAAACGGTATTCCATCCTCATAGTTCTCCCCACCTTCTGCAAAGAAGTCATAAAAATGTTGACTCCTGTGATTTCTTTGGGGCCACGATTTGTCATTTCATTTTCACAACATTCATTGTCAATTTTTCATTGCTTTGTTTAATCTTCATATTATTGTGGTCATTATGTAGATTATTTTCCTGGTTTTGCTCACTTTGCTCCATATCAGTTCATATACATTATCCCATGGTTCTTTGTACTCAAATTCATTTCTTATAATACAATAATATTTCACTTTTTTATGCACCACAATTTGTTTATCTACTTGCTAATCAATGGACATCCTTCTCATTTCTAGTTTTTTTGCTATCATGAAAAAGTGCTACTCAAAATCTTTTTTTCTCTTTAGATTAGTTGCCTTTGAACTATTCTCTCCAGCTATTCTACAGCTGATTCAAAATGGGCCATTTCATTCTTTTTCTACCTTAGTTTGCCCATCTAAAAAAATGGAGCTTACTTTGCTACCAGAGCCACAGGTTGTATATAGATCCTTTCTTTCCATTCATATTCCTGACAGATGCTGAGCCCCTTGGTGTTTGCAAGGTATTAATGCAAAATGTTGTGATGCTCATTTCATTATTTTAAGAAGTAAATAGCAGGTGAATGCCTCTGTTCTCACGTTGCTAGGTTACTCAAAGGCCTCCCTGCCTGCAGATAAGGTCTCAGGGCCCCACTAAAAACAGTTCAACACAACAGCCACTCTCAAGCTCAGTGGGTGGAAGGTAAACCTGAATCCCAAAACTACTGTTCTCCCCAGATGAACGGCATAGCTTGTCTCATGGCAAGATATACCAATATCCCCTTCTAAAATAGTCCAGCTCTAAGAGGCTCTCTGCCAAGGACTCTTTAGCACAGGGCTGGCCAGTTTTATTGGCTGACTGACCAACTTCAGCCTGCTTTTCTGATGAGCTCAGGAATTGTGGCTTGTACTTTTTTTTTAAATTTTCCACGTGCCATGAACACAATAGGGGCTTCATAAGTGTTAGCTAAATTGAGCATAAAGAGAGCTCATCAGATATAACCCAAAGGAAATACATTAACAAAATCATGGCATGGAATCACTGAATCTCACACCTCAATGGCCCCCTAGATCAACCTAGTCTTGAGCAATAACTTCCTTCCCAAAAACCTCCATGGCATTAGTCGTGATGTATATGCTTGGCCATTTAAAAGGGAGAAGGAGAAGGGGGAAGATCCCTAGCCATTTATTTCTATTCATTAATCCCCTATTAAATGCCCATTAAGTGCCATCTAGGCACTGCCCTGAGAAATGAAAGACAATAATTAATCTCTGCCCTTAAAGAGTTTACATTCTCCTGGGGGGAAATAACATGTGCATAGATAGGTAAATGCAAAATATTTCATAAGGGCAGGGAGGTAAAGAGTTAAATGATGGAGGGACCAATAAAAGTCTCAAGTAGAAACTAGAGTTGAGCCTTGAATGGGAATAAGGATTCCAAGAGAGGCAGGGGAGGAAAAGAGAGCATTGCATCCATAGGAGCAACATATGTAAAGGCAATAAGGCAAGACATGGCATGTCAGTCTCGATAAACATTTTCTATCCAAACCCATACTATCATACTAGCACCAAGGTAGAAGCAATTTGTAAACTCCCAAGCAGAGGTTCTTAAACTGGAGTCCAAGAACTTAGCTTTCTTCTTAAAATATATTTTGATAAATATATTTACATTTAATTATAATTCTATATGTTTTCCTTTTTGCATTTCAAACCATGATTCTGAGAAGGGGTCCAGAAGACTGCCAAAAAGGGTCCATTACATAAGAAATGGTGAAGAAGAACTATGTTCTAAAAGAAGAAAAGTTCTTCCAATGATAACATTCAAAGTGCCAAATAACCCCCTGTGAATGCAAGGGAGAACAGGGGAAGAACTCCCATCCAGCACTTCATATTAGGTACTGAAGATATTATTCTACTCAAGAAAACATCCCAACAGCTGTATCCTGAGGTTGCTGTTCCTTTGTCTATTTGGAATGATTTAAGCACTTACAACATCATTTCCATTCCCTTAAATTTGGGGATGTTTTCTCCTTCACCCTGTAAGTATGAAGAATAATTTTAGAAAAGTCTGAAATGATCTCATCATCAGGCATGTAATATTTAGTATTCATCTGTAACCCTCCATCCATCTGTTTCCTTCCATGGCAATGTGAGAAGCAAGAAATCCTATAAAGTGGTTGATTATAAATGAACATCCAAGAGAGGGCTAGGCAAGGGGAAAGACCTAGACTGTGAGTGAGGAGCCCTGGTCTTTAGTTCCCTTCCAGAGCTATAATCTCTCAGTAGGAAGAAGGGAGGAAACACAAATTTGGGGGATTTGTTGGGGAAACTATAGAGAAAGGAATCAGCCTGCCCTTCTAAAGAGAAGTTGACTTTTTCTACAATTGGAGTATAATTTGGAAGGAGTAATGGCTTAAGGAGCTCTGTTACGCCAATGGTCTCTTTTTCCCCTTCTCCTTCCCACACAAACCCAGGCCCCCAGGGGAAATAAAGATTTTGTTTGAAGTTAAGTTAGGTCACAGTACACCGGCTGCCTTTATTAAGAAAGTAATAAAGTAAAAGGAGAGAGGGAGATGATCTGCTTTGGTTTTTTTGTTTGTTTGTTTTAATTTGGCATGGCATTGGCTTTCTCAACCTTTGATGCATTTCATAGCTTTTTTTTTTTATCAGTTTTGCTAATGTGAATTTCCCCCTTCTTTGGGATGCAATTAAATGTTTCCCTAGGACTGTATTGTAAATTAGCTTTTAGAAGGATCCAATCTATACAATAACATGGGAATGCATCTCAATCTGTACTGAAAACTAGTTTGTTATGTCATGGGGGGATTCAAGACTTAGGAAGAAGCCATGGGGTCTTTTAATTCATTGGACCAAGGGCTAAAATAGCAGAAGCTGCATTCAGTTAATCCACTGTCCATAGATTAATTTAAAAATACATGGGGTGGAGGGGTATATGAGTACAAGAGAAAGAGAAAAGGTAGAGAGAAAAGCGCAATGATGTGTTTGATTATATGAATTCTTCTTCATGAAGGCGCATGGCAAAATGCCACCATAAACTTTAATCTATTGAGCTGCCTGGACAGAGATGAGAGAGTAAGTTCACTAAAATGAGTTCAGTCCATTACCCAGCTACTTTTGCAACTCAGTAATAAACATTCTATATGCAAATTACCTCCAGTGAATGTCCAGAAATTGACGAGTTCCTAGTGTTGTATCTTAACACTAAAAGAAATTGAAAACATTTTTTATGGCTTCTATCCATAATGACTTTCTCCAGTGGTGTTTTTATCTGACAGTATATTGTTATTCTTTTGGGGACCTTCTCCTGTGCATTGCTAATTTGCCCACTTCCCCCTCCCCAAAGTAAAAGGATGACAATGAAAAATAATCTTTAAAAATATATTCACCGCATTAAGTTGTATTAATGACCTCCACAAAACTGAGACAAAATTCCCATTGTTCTTGAAATCTAATTGTTTCAAGAGCAGTGAGAAAAGTTGGAGAAGAATAAAAGCCATCTCTTTTGCTGAAATTAAACTCCATTTTTTTGGGTGACGAAAAGACTTGGCTGGACCCGGAGCTCTGCTCTTTGCACTATTAAACTGTCACATTGGAAACCACTCGGCCGCTTTCTTGTACAAGAGTTTCAGTCTAAGCTTCATGATTCAATTAAACAGAACAAACAAAGAAAGGTTATTATTCTTTGTGCCATTTAAAAACTGAAGGGGACAAAGACGATGGCATTCTGTTTTTCTGCTCCACAGGGGCATTAAATGCTCAGTCATGCTTTTAGAATACCCTCTCTCCTCCTAATCCTGTTGCCTTTAAGAACAGGTTGGCAAAAACCTTCAAAATGCTTCTCTATCTCCCTCCCTCCCTATTCTTCCTCCTCCTTCTCTTCCTCCTCCTCTTCTTCCTTTTCTCTTTCTCTACTTTTTCTCCTCCTCCTCCTCCTCTTCTTTCTTCTTCTTTTCCTTCTTCTCCCTTTCAGTATCTTTTTGTCTCTCTAGCTCTGTGTCTCTGTGTGTGTCTCTTTCTTGTGTCTCTCTCTGTCTCTCTGTCTCTCTCTGTGTGTCTGTGTCTCTGTGTCTCTCTGTGTCTCTGTCTCTGTCTCTCTGTGTCTCTCTCTCTCCCTCCACCCCCCCCCTTTCATTTTTCTATTTCCTAAAGTTCTGCAAGCCAGGTAACCAGCCAGTACAATTGGTTCCATTTCCCCCCTCCTCTATCCCTCCATTAATTTTTCACGTCTTTACCCATGACTTGGAACTCAAACAATGAGGCCAAGTATTTCTGCCTACCCACCTTCTTATCAATGTGCCAGGTGCCCACCAGTGGAGCAAATCCAAAAGCCCACAGTCCCCAAATCTTTCAGGTGAAAAGCATCCTAGAGGTCATAAAGTCCAAGCCAAAGGTGAACACTGAAGGGGAATGAACTTCTTACTGAGGAAACCTATTCTACTATTGGGCATCTCAAATTTTTGGAAAATGTTTCCTTAAAATTGTCTCATTGCAACTTCCACTGTTGTAGATCTGAGTCAGTATTGTCAACAGAACTGATGATTTTGACTAAAGATGCAATAAATTGCACATGGCAGTAGTTCTTTGGAACTACTGTCAAAGCTCAAGCCTTCATGCATTCTTGTGGTATCAAGTGACCCTAAGTGTGGCAACATGGAGCTCTTGACCTTCTTGACCATTGGCAAATGTAATAATTCTTCCCCATCCTGCTTCTACCTTCTTCATATTGCTACTCTGGGACTAAGACTGAGAGTATTCCAATGGCCATCAAGACAAGAGAAGAAAGGGAAAGATTCAGAGAGAGTGGGAGTTTGGATAGGACTTAGTTACCCTGGATAGGGAGTATGAACTTTAAAAGGTGAAAGGAACAGGGATAGAATGGTAATCAAGACACCTCAGATTCCTTCTATTAAGCTATCACAGTCTTAGACTGCAGCTACTTTGGAGCAATCTGGAGTCTTTTTTTTTTTTTTAGGGGAGTTCCAAATCACCAAGCAGCCACTATTCATGGGGATTAGAGTTAGGAGAAAACAAATAATATAGCTAGGGAGGGGAAAAGAAGAAAGGGTGATCAGTCTTCTTAATAGAAAAGGGACTGAAACTAAGATTTGAATGGGTAAATTCACTCATGAAAACCCTAGGTTAACAGGACACACAGTGTTGCTCATAAGGAGAGGGAAGTAATCAGCTCTAAGAACCAGAGAGAGCTTGTTGGTTAACTCAAAGGAAGAGTGATATCGCAAGGTACATGTAGCAAAAGGGGATGAACATTTAATAGCTAACAACTTTCCCGTACAACCATGGATGTGCTGGAACCACATCATATTGAGCTCAAAAGAACTGATTGTCAAAATTTCAGAGTAAGCATTTACACCTTGGAAATAAGCTATAGAAATAATTGTAGAAATCAGGCTTGATTTATTATCTTAATGATGATCTTGACTTATGAAAGTGATGAAGAAAATATAATTAATTCAGATTAAACATAAAATGTGTCATTCACCCTGTTTTTTCTTCAGAGAGCTGATTGTTAAACATATCCCAGCAGCCTTCCTACTGATTACTAAGATCAGGTATTGTCCATTGCCCTCCATCACTGCCACTACAAACTATACAATTTGGAGAGATTCATTCCTAGCTATGAACTTTTTGACCACAAAAATTCTCAATGACTGTGAATTGAAGAATCACAATTGGAATGAGGAGAATGAACCTCTACACAATGAAATCTTTGAAGCATTTGGACCATTTATTATTATTATTATTATTTTGCTGAGGCAATTGGGGCTAAGTGACTTGTCCAGGGGCACACAGCTAGGAAGTGTTAAGTGTCTGAGACCAGATTTGAACTCAGGTCCTCTTGACTTCAGGGCTGGTGTTCTATCCCCTGCACCACCTAGCTGCCCCTGGACCATTTACTTATAAACCACATGCTTTATAAACAGTGTGAGCTATATAGGGCTCACACTCAATGATTAACAATGGACTCTCCCACATCCAGCATAAGCAGACTCTAACACACTTCTGCCCATATTAGTAATGCAGATTAAACCTTAAAATGTGCTTTATATCCATTTTTGAAGAGCCAGTTGTTAAACATTTACCAACACACCACTCCGTGGTATGAGAACATACATTGTCATTTATGGCATAAATGGCTGATAAACAACTCCCACCACCATTATCAACTCCTAGAGGATAATGACAATAACAGTCGATAGCTATTAAAATAATATTTGAAAGCAGTCACCCAAAGATGAAACTAGTACTGGAAATTTTGGATATTGAGCCAAGCTTAATACTGAGTGGAGAGATGGGGGTGGGAACTTTGCCAGGATGCCTCCAGCTATCTCCTCTCAGAGGACCATATTAACTATTCCCATATAAGATACCAGATTCCTCCACAGTCACAACTGCTACTCTGCAGCTGGGAATGGTCTGGATTCCTGGGTGGGCAGGCCAAAGGCCACTGTGACACCGAATGCCATCATCAGTGTACACTTCTTAGGGAGAATATTATTCACCCATGCGACATCGACTCCATCTTCCAGGGCACGAGGCTGGTATTCTGTGCAATGAAAGTAATTTAGTAAATGGTACTCTGGTGTCCCGGACGAGTGAATTCATTTCACACAGGTCAGGAGTTTACTTCCAGAGAACAGTTGACTCCCTGTCAGATCAGGCTTGTATGTAAAGGAAAACTCAATTGTAATATGGAAGACACAGGGAACAGCAGTTCCATGATACTCCCAGCCCTTCAGATCTTATCCCAGGTGAGGAAAACTGGCTTGATGACTGTCTGGGAAACTGGAATAATTCTCAGTTTGGGACCTTTGGGGATGTCGGCTCATTCTATAAAAGGCATCATGAAGATACAGAGGAGATCTTCTGTGGGTGGAAGAAGTTTCACTGACAAGACTGCCATTAACTTGTGATCCTCACAAGTATGGCTTAGTGACACTTGCTAACTGCTTCAGCCCAGAGTAGGTCACCATAGACAGTTCCTTTTTCTTAGCCTGGCTTTAATAACTGTCCATCGAATTCAAGGCAATGCAGCAACATCCAAGTATTAAATAACTGTTATTTAACAATTAATCAAGAATAATTTAGTAAGCAGCTATCATTTGACAGGAATTCTGCAAAGTTTGGGGTGCAAGGACAAAAATGAAAAACTCCTTGCCTTGAGGAGAACATTTTAATGGGGAAGGCAATGTATACATATAAAAGAATATGAAAATATGTAAAAATACAAATGAAGATTTACCATATGTATATATAAAATGAATATAAGGAAATTTGGAGGTGGAAAACCTCAGAAGTTGGGGGAATGAGAAGGAGGGAGATTACTATAATCTTCTTGTAGAAAAGAGCACTTGAACTGAATCTTGAAGGAATTGGGGCATTCCAGGAAGAGAAGATATGAAAATGTTAATTATAGGGCTAGAGAAAACCAATGCAAAGGAACTGGGGACATGATCATCTCTGTCCTAAGAGAGCTTACTTTCTTAATTTTTTTTGAATTTATTAAAACTTTTTATTTGCAAAACATATGTATGGGTAATTCTTCAACATTAACCCTTATAAAGCTTTCTGTTACAAATTTTACCCCCAGTCCCCACCCCTCTTCCAGATGGCAGGAATCCACTACATGTTAATTATGTTAAAATACTTGACAAATCGAATATATGTATACATGTTTCCACACTTATCATTTTTGTGCAAGAGAAATCGTATCTACAAGAAGAAAAAAAAAAAACAGAAAAAGAAAACCCTGGCAACCAAACATCAATCGAGAGCATGAAAATGTTGTGTTGTGGTCCACATTTCACATCCCTCTCTCTGGGTGTATATGGCTTTCTTCAGTGAACAATTGGAAGTGGCTTGAGACATTTCATTGTTGGAGAGAGTCATGTCCATCAGAATTGATCACCATATAGTCTTGTTGTTGCCGTGTATAATGATCTCCTGGTTCTGCTCATTTCACTCAGCATCAGTTCATGTAAGTCTCTTCAAGTCTCTCTGAAATCGTCCTGCTGGTCATTTCTTACAGAACAATAATATTCCATAACATTCATATACCATAATTTATTCAGCCACTCTCCAATTGATGGGCATCCATTCAGTTTCCAGTTTCTAGCCACTACAAAAAGGGCTGCCACAAACATTCTTGTACATGAGGGGCCCTTTCCCTCCTCTAAGATCTCTTTGGGATATAAGCCCAGTAGAAACACTGCTGGGTCAAATGGTATGCACAGTTTGATAATTTTTTGAGCATAGCTCCAAATTGGAGAGCTTACTTTCTAATAGGATGATAGTGAAGATTTGGATAAATGAAAACTTTAGAGTATGATCTGATTATACTGAGGAAGAAGTCCAATATATGTCCCCCAGTGACAAAATATCTCAGGCATTTATATGTGTGTTTTTCAAAAATCTTCTTCTCACATATGTACGTTTGCAATGCAGATATGGAAACATTCTCCCCAGATCTGAAATTAGAATTTGTCCTTTTGGAGTATTCACAATTCATTCTCAAATGTCACCAAATACCAAGCTGAGGCCCACAAAGAGATGTTCACAGCAGATACAGAAAGAACTAGGGAGGGTCCCCTTCTGGACTTCCTGAGCTCATAGCTCAAGCAAGTGAAAGCCAGATTCCAAAATTAAAGGCAAAAGACTATGCTCAAGGACTTGGCTTCAAGCACCTCACTTTTGTCAGTGGGAGAGCGTCATCCTTTCATCGATGCAGCCCAGAAATGGTGAACGCCTTCAGAAACAGTCTTACTATGCTGCCTAAGCAAAAAAAATCATCCCTGGGAAGCCAAACAGATGGGCACCTAGCCAGGCTGGTTCTCCAATGACAAATGGCAGTTCCATCACCAAGCCTACGCTTGAAGCCTTTCTAGCATTAACACATGCTACAGCCCAGACAAATGGGCACACACACACACACACACACACACACACACACACACACACACACCATTCCATCTTCCATTTCTTTGGCTATTCATGCCTGCAATGCTGTCCCCATGCTACCATCTCTCAGAATCCCTCATTTATTTCAAAACTCAGCTTGAGAACTCTTTTTTGCATATAGCCTTTCCTGATTTTCCCATCTGCTAGCACTTTCCAACAAATTACAATTACCTTATATCCATTTTGCCTTTATTTTATACATATATAAGTATATGTTGTTTCCTAGAGGATATAAGTTCCACAAGGGAAGAGACTTTCATTTTTGCTTTTGTTTCTCCAATGTCAAACACAGCTCCTAGAACAAAGTAGTAGTTTATAGAAGGTGTGATGGTACAAGGAGAAAAGGATTTGGATTTAGAAAGCCTGAGGTTCAGGATTGGTGCTACAGCTTATTACCTGTGTGATCTTTATCTAGGTTGTGGTTTCTTCAACTAGAGAATGGGGAATTTTAGACTAAATGGTCTCTGATATCTCTGATATCTCTTGAAACTCTGATCATCTAATACTATGCATGTTAAAAAGCATTGCCTTTGAGGTTTCCTAGAATACAATAATTTCAAGCTGGAAAATCACCTATATTTTACAGGTAAGAAAAGAATGACTGGAACCAAGGATCCTTGGCTACTGTCTAAAGAAATAGAATTAAATTTTATCTGTTCTAGATCCTAATAGATTTTTATCCAGTTAAGTGAGGTCAAAAAGGAACTGATCATTCCTTTTTCATTGAACCAGAGTAATACCAATATTGCTGTTGCTATTCAGTCATTTTTCAATCATGTTCCATTCTTTATGACCCCATTTGAGGTTCTCTTGGCAAAGATACTGTAATGGTTTGCCATTTCCCTCTCCAGCTCATTTACAGACAAGGAAACTGAACCAAATAAGGTTAAGTGATTTGTCTAAGATTGCATAGCCAATAAGTATCTGAGGCCAAGTTTGAATTCAGACCTTCCTGACTCCAGGCTCTATCCACTGGACCACCCAGTTGCCCCAACCCTAATGTGTCTTCCTTTAGTAAGTTTTGAGCCAACTTTCCTTTGTTAATGTAAAAAACATTCCTTTTAATCTAATTTAAGTATCTTAATTTGTTTGTTTATGATCTTTTATTTATAATACAGCCCTCTGAAGTTCATTGGCAAGTATCATTTTATGTTCAAGACCTCAAGTTCAAGTGTGACCATGTTTTTTCCCTTATTCAATCAGCTCCAGTGGTTCTCTATTTGATCTCTAAGGTCAAATGCAAAATCTTCTGTTTGCCTTTCAATGTCTTTCATAACCTGTTCCTTTCCTACTTTTCCAGTCTTCTTCTACCTTATTTCAACCCCCCACCCTATGTGCTATGCTAGATCATGGCACTAACTTACTTGCTGCTCTTCAGAGTCTATCTATTTACACTATCTCTCCCCTACTCTTGAAATTCTCTCTTTCCTCATCTCTCTCTCTCTCTTGACTTCTCTGGATTTCTTCAAATCCCAGCTAAAATTTTGTTTTCTACAAAATGCCTTTCTTTTTATTTTCAAAACATATAAATGGATAATTTTTAACATTCACCCTTGCAAAATCTTGTGTTCCAAATTTTTTCCCTCCCTTCCCCCACCCCCTCCCCTAGATGGGAAGTAATCCAATATATGTTAAACATGTGCAATTCTTTTATACATATATTCCCACAATTATCATGCTGCACAAGAAAAATCAGATCAAAAAGGGAAAAATGAGAAAAAAAAATACAAGCAAACAACAACAACAAAAAAAGTGAAAATACTATGTTGTGACCCATACTCAGTCCCCACAGTTAGCTCTCTGGGTACAGAGATGGCTCTCTTCATCACAAGACCATTGGAATTGCCCTGAATCACCTCATAGTTGAGAAGAATCACATCCATCAGAATTGATCATTGTATAATCTTGTTGTAGGATATAATGATCTGCTGGTTCTACTCACTTCACTTAGCATCAGTTCATATAAGTCTCTCCATGTCTCTCTGAAATCATCCTGCTTATTGTTTCTTACAGGACAATAATATTCCATAGCATTCATATACCATAATTTATTCAGCCATTTTCCAACTGATGGGCCCAAGATGCCTTTCTTAATCTCCCTTCATGCTAATCTCTTCACTCTATTGATTACCCCCAATTTATCCTGCATATATCTTATATATACATTTTTGTTCTCATTAGATTGTGTGCTCCTTGAGAGAAGATTTTTTATTTTTCTTTTTATTCCTAGTGGTTAGGTTCTGGAGTCAAGAGGACCTGAGTGCAAATCTGACCTTAGACACTTAACACTTCCTAACTATGTGACCTTAAACAGGTCAATTGCCTCAGGAAAAAAAAAAAAGCTATTCCTAGTGATCTAGCCTTTTAACTGACATTCAGTAATAAAATTCTCAGAGATAAAGAAACATTTAATACCATTAGAGTGTTGTTGTTTCAGTGGCATGTGACTCTGTGACCCCTTTTGGAGTTTTCTTAGCAGAGTATTTTGCTGTTTCCTTCTCCAACTCATTTTACAGGTAAAGAATTAAGACAAATAGGATTAAGTAACTTGCCCAGTGTCACATAGCTAGTAAATTTCTAAAGCCATATTTGAATTCATTAATATGTGTTCCAAGCCCAGTATTCTATTTAGCTGCCCTTAAACCATTTCTTTTATAATTCCATTTCCAACTAAGATTTGTTAATCACATTCAGAAAGTATGAAAAAGCAGCAAGGATTGTGTTTTTAAAAACTACGGCAAGAGAAATGTGGCACATTCTAAATGTAATTCAATCAGAAGGTGTATGGAGAAGCACCCACACATACACACACACAATTTGTGTGAGTTTGTTCAAAGATTCCTAGATATCCTATTCCAAGCTCCTTCTCTTTTAAATCGCTGCATGGAGGCTTCTGTGAAACTGGATCAATCCTCCGGGTACATCTGTGCCATGAACCCACCTGTCACAAATTTTTCTGCCAAGAAAAATCCTTGAGATTTCTGACAGTGTTTGAGGGCACTTCTTCTAGCATCTAAATAAATGCAATTTTCATTTCCATACTCAATTTCTTTTCTTTTTCTCCCTGACACGTATTTCTTTACCTCTAACATGCTCTTCAGTATTCTGCTTTTCCCCTGCCTGATCCTGCTCTGTTCTCTTCAGAATATCTCTTCTAGGTAATACTTGCCAATTCTCTTAGTCAAATTCCCACTGCTCTAGAAATAATTTTCTGTCTTTCAGGCAACAGATGATCAAATATTCTTGGTGTTCCTCTGGCCCTTTTTGGGAAAGGCTACTACCCTCATGAAGATAAGTCTCTAAGACGATCTATTAACTGTTTTTAGTTAAAAGTTGCATATTTTAGGCCAAAGATTCAGATTTTTAGAGAAAAGATTGGGATTATCTCTCTAGCAATCCCAATTTTGAGAATTTGGAGATACAGACTTCTAAAAAGAAAGGGTACAGTTTACAGAAAGTGACAGACTATAAGAGACAAAAGAATTGTGCTTATTTCTCTACATCCTAGCCTGTAAGTTGAAGGATTGTAAATAAACAACAATGATATGGGGAAGCAAAAACTTGAACATTGCCTTCTTCCGTTACCATGAGTTATTTAAAGAGTATAAGTTCGTTGGGAAGGTGCTCATCCCCCTAGTAAGCCCTAATTCATTTCCTTTCTGGAGGAATTAAAACCTCAGGGGAGTACATTAGGCAGAGATGCCTACGTGCATCTCTGGAGGGGAAGATAGGACTCTTAGAAAGACAGAGGAAAATTGTATTGATTATTTATGGACTGCTGTGAGTCCTTTGTGTTTTAGGTATTCTGTCTGTGGGATGATTAAAAAGCTATTTTCTATAAGCAATATTTATTATCTTGAATATTGATAGAGATTCTGGGTACCATTTTGACCCCCCATCCATGGAGACTCAGTCATGAGCTATGAGTTTCCCAGAGGGAACTCCAGAAGGCAGCAAAGAAATATGATTCAGGGAACAATCTTTAGGACTGGATGAAATGTGGGTTAGCTTGTGGTTCGGACCATGGGTTATAAACATTTCATATATGTGCTCTTATTTCAACCTTTCAAGGATCCATGATTTCATCCATGTTGACACTTTGCTTCAAGATGCATCAAAAACCATCCATACTTTAGTAGACAGTCATAATGAATTGATGTGGACAAAAAAACTAACAAATAATCACCTAGAAGTCAAAATTCTGCCAATGAGCTGGGCTAGTTTTCCAGCCAATGGCATGAGGTCCCTTCCAGCTTGATCCAACCTGCCATAGTTTGTGCTTTGTTGGGTCTAGCCTTTGAGAACTAACTTACCCTATTACAACTGAAGGATAGAATTGATTCAATAAAAGATCCACATGATTAAGAACTAGAAAAACGGAGACGTAGAATCCCAGCTTTGTCATGCAATTCCTATATGACCTTGAGAGGTTAATAAAGCAAAGCACTTGACTAACCTTTATAAACCTCAGTTTTCCCATCCGTAAAATTCAGGAACTTGGTAAGGTCCTCTCCAGTGCTGTATCCTGCTTTCTATGATCCCATGAATTTTAAACTTCCAAATTTAGACTTGTGGTTTTTGAGGAGAAAAATATTTTTAAGTTGAAAAATCCCTTTGGAATTCCTATGGAATAAAGATAAGTGACCCAAAACCTGGCCTAGAAAAATCCTTGGTTTTAAATTAACAAGCTCTTTTATTCATATAGAATATCTAAACAACATTCAATATCTTGAATCTCTTGTTCTGAGGCTCTGAATATGCTTTAATTGAAAAAAGTCATTAGAATACTCATTAGTAAGGAAAAAGATTTGAAAAATGTTTCTATGATCCTGAGGATTTCGTGTTTTTCCAGCCTTCTGCTGAGTCTCATCCCATTTTTTCTTGCTTAGAGAGCAGAAATGCTAATGAAGTGAGCTCTCTTTAAAGCCAACCTTTCAAGCCAGTTGGTTGTGAATAAAGGCCAGAGAAGCACAAAATCTGAAGACTGGTTTCTGGTGCCATGTTTTGAAAATATCACACTCCAAAATAAAGACAAACACCCACTCAAAACCAAGACAAAGCTTCTAAGAGGGGAATCAATTGCTTTGCTTCAAAATAGACACTATCACTGGGGATTTTTTTCCCCCTTTCCTGTACTATCAGCTGGTTGTTACAATTTCAGATACAAAACCAATTTGTGGATAAAAGCATAACTGCCACACTTACATTTTGTGAGATGAGAAGTCTCTTGTAGGCCCCAAGTTACTGCAGAATGTTGAACTCTGGGTCACGAATAACAGGTTTCATCCCATTATGGGAATTCTCTCACAGGGTTACACAGGATGTGGATTGAAATATTATATTATTAAGATACTTCTGGGTTGTTATTTTAAAAATCTATCAAGGGTACTAATCCTCACGTGTCCCCTTCTAGGGAGGTAAGAAAAAATCAAAATATGCATATTTTTCAATTGGACAAGTCTCCACCTAAATCCTTCCCTGCTTCTGAAGTGAGAAACATAATTCTACCAGCATTTAATCAGGTTGGTACCAAGTCAATCAATTTACAAGCACCTAAGGATCCTTTAGCAGGTGATTATTTGAGGCTCGGAGGAATACCAGGGAAAATTAGATCACAGAATCATGGACTTAGTGCTGAGAAGGAATTCAAAAGCTATTTGAACCAAACCACTCATGAGGAAATAGAGGTCCAGTTAGGTTCAGCAATTTGCTCAGAATTGCAGATAGTACCAGAGGCAGGATTTGTAGCCAGGTCCACTTACTCCAGAACCATGGCTTTTTTTTTTTTTTTTTTTTTACTACACCAAACTGAATCCTGTTTTTTTTCCTCTTCAACAAACATTTATTAAATTCTTATTATAAATAGAGCATTGTGCTAAGTCCTGGGGAGAAAGAGGGAGAGAGAAAAAAATTACATAAGAAACAACTCTGTCCTTGTGGACAGTCTATAGTCTAATAGGAATAAACTAGTGAAAACCCAGAATGTGATATGATAATCTCATTTTCTACAATAAGCCTTTCCAGCTCCTCTTAATTAACTTTTTCTTTTCTTTTCTTTTCTTTCTTTTTTTTTTTTTTTTGGCTGAAGCAATTGGGGTTAAATGACTTGCCCAGGATCACACAGCCAGAAAGTATTAAGTGTCTGAGACCACATTTGAACTCAGGTCCTCTTGACCTCAGGGCTGGTGCTCTATCCACTGATAATTAACTCTTACGTCCATCCCTCTCTTACTTGTTTCCTATTTATCTTGTATATAATTTGTTTGTCCATATGTATTTTCTTGGCACCTTCCCAATTAGAAGGTAAACTTCTTAAAGACAAGACCTCTCTTTTGCCTCTTTTTGCATCCCCAGTCTCATCAAAGTGTCTAGCACATAATGGACATTTAATAAATGTATATTGACTAACTGATTAATAAGTGCATTAGAGAAATGTAAAACAAAAAGCTATATGAGGTCAAAGGATAAAGGTCATTACCAATCAGCTTAAGGAGATTTTCACAGAAAGAGTAGAATCTGAGTTCTCTTTAAAAGATGGATAAGAAGGCAACAGGTGTAGAGAAGAGAGAATATTCCAAAGTTTCTCAGAGTTGGAAGGAGCCTCAAGGTCAGTTCACACCTGACCAAGAATCTCTACAAAACATTGATTGGATGTAGGATTGGAGCTCACTACTATCTGAATCAGTCCATTATTCTTGATAAAGATAATTTTTAGGAAGTGTTTCCTTATAGAAGGCTTAAACAGGTCTCTCTAAAACTTTCAACCTTTATTCCTAGCTTTCTTCCTTGGGACCAAACAGAACCAATTTAATCTCTCTTCCAGGTGACAAACTTTTCAAATGCTTGACAATGGTCCTCATGTTCTCCCTAAATCATCTGCTCTCCAGGCTGGCCATTCCCATTTGTTTCATCTGATTCTTACATGGCATGGACTCAAGAACCTTTACTATTTAGCTTGCCCTTCAGACAATGTGGCTCCTAGAATGAAGATACTCATCTAAATGTAATCTGATTCCTTATTCTTAAAAGGTATGACTCTTAATTTAGTCCAAGATCACACCAGTTGTCTTGGCTGCCACATCATATTGAGCTTGTAGTCAACTAAAAAACCCTCAGATCTTTTATATCCAGCCATGTCTTTAGATTGATTTTTGGAACTCAAATGTAAGGCTTTACACTTATCCCTGTTAAATTTTATCTCCTTAGATGCAGCTTAATGTCCTAGCCAGGAGACAACAAGCAAATATATATGGACAAACAATGCTCAATCTCTCTGAATTGTAACTCATCCAACACAAATAAAATTGCAGAAACAAGATATCACAGATTGTGCTCTAGAGTTGATATGTGGGGAGAAGGGGGAATTTTAGTTTGGAAAAAGAATTAAGTGTAGGGATGGGGAGTAATATCAGATAGGGCTCTAAATGTAAGGCGGTAACTAATTACCGAGGGCTTTGAATATTAGGTAAAAAGAATTAGCAGCCGGTTCCTGCTCAAGCAACTTGGAAGCCAGTTGGAGAATTAAGTATGACCAACAGAAAACAATGAAAGATGGTGTCTAATCCAGTGTCAAATCATGTGGTAAAGACTGTTAATGGCATGGAGAGCTGAAAATGAAAGTTTTGAGCTGAAATAACATCACCTGATTGAGACAATATGGAATAATGGCAGTGGAATCACAAACCTGGAGCTAGAAGCAGCCCCCAAGATCATCTCATCAAATTCCTCATTATCCAAGGGAGAAAACTAACCTGGCCACTTACTGAACTTTTAATCTTCTTGCACTTTAATCCTTTCCACATATTCTATGATCTGGCTACATTGATCTCTTTCCTTCTCCTCCTTTCCTGGCAGCCCTCTATTTTCACTTCTGTGCCTTTGCATTAATTGGAATTTTCTTCCTCTTGCCTGAAATGCCTTACTTCCTCATCTCTTCCCTTAGTTTACTTCACTTCTTTCAAGACTCAGCTCAAATTCCAACTTCTTCAGATCTTTCCTGCCGTCCTCACTCCTATCCTAGATCCTACTTCTTTTGTGATTATTTCCCCTCCCCATTCTTTATTTTGGTATATGTCTAATTATTTATATGGGCAGCTAGGTGGTACAATGGATAGAACATTCCGCTTAGAACAAGAAAGACTCATCTTCCCAAGTTCAAATCTGACTTCAGCTACTTACTAGCTGTGTGACCCTGGAAAAGAGAGTAAGCCCTGTTTGCTTCAGTTCCTCATCTGCTAAATAAGCTGGAGAAGGAAATGGCAAACCATTCTAATATCTCTTCCCAAAAAAATAAATAAATAAACAAACAAAAACCCAAATGGAATCACAGAGAATCTGACATGACTGAAAGATGACTGAACAACAAAAAGATATTTACATTTAGTCCCTCATTAGAATCAGAGTTACCTAAGCACAGGGATTCTTTTGGACTTTCTTCATGTCCCCAAGCCTTAGATGGTTTCTAACAAATAGTAAGCCTTTAACAAATGCTATTTGGCTGATTGAGTGAAGTAACTGACCCAAGATCAAACTATTTAATGGTGAAATTGGATTAGAAGACAAGTGTTCCCTGCAACAACAAGATTATATGATGATCAATTCTGATGGATGAAGCTCTTTCCAACAATGAGATGATTCAGATCAGTTCCAATAATCTTGTGATGAAGAAAGAGAGAGAGAGACACCCAGAGAGAGGATTGTGAGAACTGAATGTGAACCACAATATAGAATTTTCACTCTTTCTGTTATTGTTTGCTTGCATTTTATTTCTTTTTCAGGTTTTTTTTTCCTTCTTGATCTGATTTTTCTTGTGCAACGAGAAAATTGTATAAATATGTATACATATGTTGGATTTAACATATATTTAAACATATTTAACATGTATTGGGTTACTTATCATCTAGGACAGGGGATGGGGGAAGAAGGGGAAAATTTGGAACACAAGGTTTTGCAAGAGTCAATGTTGAAAAATTACCCATGCATATGTTTTGTAAATAAAAAGCTTTAATAAAAAAGATTTTTTAAAAGAATACACGTGTTCCAACTCCCAGAAAAGTGGGTTTTTTACACAATATCTCACTGCTTCTAGATAAGGGAGGAAACAATTAAGAAAGCCAAGGCTTAATGAAGGATGTAGAATTTGACCCAAGAAAGTCCTTCCCAGGAAGCTCAATGTAGATGGTTCAGAAGGCTCACTGCAGTTCCATAGGAAGCCACATGATATAGTTAAAAAAAATAATAAAAAGAAGATGAAATTTAGAGATGGAAGATCTTGGTTCAGATTCTACCTCTGCTATTTACTAGTTGTATCATCATAGGCAAATCATTTCACCTCTGGACCACAGTTTCCTCCAATAGAGAATGAGAGAGCGGTGTTAGCCAATTGTCCTTTGTTCATTGACCATCCTCCATTGTCTCATTGATCTATATATTTATGCTCATGTCTGTGGCGTGTCTCTGAATATTATATTTGAAAATAGGTCATTTGTGGACTTTGGCATCAGGAGATTTATGAAGTCACACAGATGGGGCTGGGCATGTTTTCTTTGCCACCCTGGGAGAACACCAAGTGTATACCCTCCCGATTCCTCTCAGGTCTCAGGACAAGTGCCAAGGTCTGCAGTTTTTCCCATTGCCAGTGTTGACTTGTGTTACTCATAGTCCCTGTGATTGACTTGTGTTATTCATAGTCTCTGTGTGATCAAAGATCTAAGTGGAAGAGATGGTGAATGGAATAGAAGGAGAGTATATAGTAGGCTCAATGAAGCACTTTGCATCTGGATGTAGGGTCCTAGACCCAGACCCTAACCCTAATTTTCTCATAGACCTAGATCCAAGGAAAAAGTCCTAGGTAAACATGGCATGTTCCTATTCAAGATAAGCTCTTGGGAAAAAGTGAAACAGTAAAAACTTTGTCACCCAAAAACCAAGAGAATTAGTGTTAGAAGAGAGCTTTGTTTCATACAGGAGTAAGCTGAAGCCAGAGGAAGCTCAAGGTCACACAGTTAAGTCATGGCAGAGCCATGTGGAGTTTCCCAGGAAGGGCTTTCTTAGGTCAAATTCTGCCTTCCTCATGAAGTCTTGGCTTCCATCGTTATTTTTTCCATAATTTGGAAGCAGTGAGGTATGTGTAAAAAATACTTACTTGAGAATCAGAACATCTGTCTTCTAATCTTAATCTAATTTTCCACCATTGAATAACTTGTTTGACCTTGGACAAATTACTTCAATCAATCAATCAATCAGACCAGAATCTAAACGTGCTAAGTCCTTAATTCAGTGTTCTTCCAATTATACCACTTTCCCAACAGGACTAGTCTTGTGTTCCACTACCACTGCTATCGGATCCCTGTTTCTTGTCTATGTGTTCAGGAGGGCTAGCACCTGTGTATGATGGATTGCAGAACATTTGATGGCCTATGGTGTCCACCTGACATTCAACTCTCACCTGTGGCTATAAGAAGTTGTAACCTGTGCAGCTGTTACACCTCGTAAAACCATCTCAGCAGAAGGGCCAAATAAATTTGAGGGTAACTAATGGACTTCAAATCCATTGGTGAATTAGGGGATGTCTACTCCCAAGCATGTGAAGACTTCTCCTGCTAGAATAGGTGGTTGAGATGGATTCATCTCAATGGACATAAAAGCAGCTAACGCAGGTTCTTTGGAGCACTTAGAGCTTGGTCAGACATCAATGATGGCAAAGTTATCCATTGTTATCTCAGGCCATCACCAGTCATTTTGACTTTTGCCTTGCCGAGGGACTTTGATGATTCAGGAGTAGAGAGGGAGGTTGATTACTTTATACAAATCTACCTCATTTAAATCCAGTCCTCAGTCAAGACATCTCTAGTCCTCTTCAAAAATGAAGGATGAAAAATAAATAAATAAATAAAAATGAAGGATAAAAAAAAATGAAAGTAGGTGAAGCTGACAGTGTCCTATTCTTACCTTTATTGTAAATATCTACCAGAAACCATAGCTAGCACCAGCCTCACTTATCTCCCAATTTTCTGACAAGAGTGAACACTATGCACATTATCAATCCAAGGAAGAATTCTAAGCTTTTCCAGAGCAGAACCAAAATCATAACTTTTTATTTTAGAATGTGGCCCAAATTAAAGCTCATGGTTTTCAAAACTAAATGAAATGGCTCCTAGTGTAAAGTGATATTGAAACTGTGAAAAGCTAAATCTGTTTTAATCAATTAACTGATTATTCTTGCTGACTGTCATTCTTAACAGTGTAACATGGTGCTTTAGAAGATGTAAGACTAGATAATAACAGTAATAATGCCAATTGAGCAGGCACAACAATGATCCCAAAATTCATGTAACTTTGGCTTATGGCTCTGAAAATATTTCTCATAGAATCATAAAAATTCAGAATTGGAAGTGAACTGAGAAGTCAGAGTATATAGTATAACAAAGAAAATTGTTTACCTGTTAACTGTAACTAACCTCTAGCCATTGAAAACATTGGCTTTTTCTGCCATATTACTTTCATATCATGTATAAATTGAATCATGTTGAGCTTCTAGTTCACTAACTTTCTTAAATTCTGTCCCCATGAACTGTTGTCTAATCAAATTTCCCCCATCTTGGACTTATACAGCTGTCTTTTTCAACTGCAGTACAAAATATTATGTATATTCTTATAAATTTCTTCTAACAAAAGTTGACTGATGGTTCTCAAGGATTGAGACATGACTTCATTAGTTCAAAATTCAAGAAGGAAGATCCCAGTCTTTTTAAAAGACTGATTTGGACAAAATAAATACATCTTTCTCTTAAAGGAATTTTACCTCAGTTACTCTTTTTTTTCTGTCTCAGAGAAACAATTATCTACTTCTAGGCATTTATAATCTGAGAGAAAAGATGGTATAATGGACAGAATACTGATTTTAAAGTCAAGATCTGGGTTCAGGTGCTGTCTATGGCTGTGAGATCCCAGGCAAATCATGTAACCTTTCAATGCTCTGGAGAACTTTTCTAAGACTACAAATTACAAGAAGGTGTGCCAACCTGCTTTAGTAGAGAGAATTTCCTTACCATGGAGTTCTCTGCTCTAATGAAAGCCCACATCCAGACCAAAACACAATCTAATTCATCAATAACTACAATCCAAAGCCATATAGAAGGAATGTCAAATGAATGTTGGTGACAATAAAAATTAGAGGCTTAATAGAGACCTTTGGGAAGAGAAAGAGAGAAACAGAGACAAAGAGAGGAGAAACAGAGACAGAGAAAGAAGGGAGGGAAAGAGGAAAAAGAGCAAGACAGAGACAGAGACAGAGAGAGAGAAAGAGACAGAGAGAGAAAGAGAGAGAGAGAGAGAGAGAGAGAGAGAGAGAGAGAGAGAGGGAGAAAGAGAAAGAGAGAAAGAGAGAGAGAGAAGAATGGCATCTAGTCCAGGCCCCTCTTTTGATAAATAGAGAAACTAAGAGCCAGAGAAGATAAGGTAAGGTCAAAAAGTCAATGACTGGACCAAAAGAAAGGCAGATTTTTTGACTTCATAACAAATCAAAGTTCTTATTGAACTCCTACTATGTACCATTTCTGGGGTTACGAGAAAATGAAACAATCCCTGCCTTCCAAGAGCTTATATTCTACCAGGAGAGTCAGCTAAAATATATAAAAATACATACAAAATAAAACCAAGGTATTTTCTGACATACTTAATAAAAAGGGTTGGTGATAGGGCACAAAAGGAGGAGGGAGGAATCAGGACAAGCTTCATATAGAGGGCAGGGCTTACCTGAACTGAGTTTTAAGGAAACTAAGAATTCTAAAATGAAGAGGAGAAAGGAAAATATTGGGAGTATGGAATGAAAAGCTACCCTTCCCTGGAAGACAGATCACATGGTCCCTTCCCCACATCTCACTTTCTGGATGCAAAATGGCAAGACCTCTAAGAGGGCAGCCACTTGTTAAGAGCATTGGAGGGGGCCAGCCTGCAGTTTATCCCCAGCCTTACACACTGAGTGCTCAGCTTAAGGATCCTTCTCAGAAGGGTCAATGAGAGAAGGGGCTCTTAATTTAAAAAGAAAAAAAAATTCTACAGACAAGAGCTTGATCACTCCAGTGAAAACCTTAAGAAAGGCTTTTAAAGCCTCAAAATAACTCTGGGTAGGAGTGGAGGAAAAATGAGTGGGCCATAATCAAAGAGAAACAGCCCAGAAGAAGAATGAAGACCTTTGTCGGGGAAGGAGTCTTCAGTAGTAACAAACTCTGGTTTCCAGGATTTAACTGGGAAAAATATCAAAACCATGATATCAGAAAAGCTGATGTCCTGTGCATGAGGACATACTGATCTATATAGGTGATGTGATCAGAGGCTCAGAAAACAAATAATTGCCTCCCTGCTGCATGGAGGGATCTGACATAAGCCCTAGAAAGAAGCACAAAATGTCTTGAGGAAGAAAAAGAGGGAAACTAATGACAAAAAAGTAATGGGGGTAGTAATGAGTCCTTCCTGTCCTCCCCCACTAATCAAACTCGCCACTAATCTAATACACATACAGTTAAGCTAGAAAAGCAAGAAAGCATGACAAAAATAGCCAGGTGAATGAGTAGATTTCAGTGAAGAGGAACTTTCGATATTGTGTCAGTCAGCTAGCATTCATTAAGCACCTACTGCATATCAAGCTCTGTTCTAAGCACTAGAGATCCAAAGAAAGGTAACAGACAGTTCTTGCTCTCAAGGATCTCACAGTCTAATGGAGGAGACAGCATACAAACAATTATGTGCCAATAAAATATGTTCTGGGATAAATTAAGAGTATTCTAGAGCCCTAGCCTTGAATTCTTATTCTGACATTTACCATAAGTCCCTTAAACCATTCTGCATCTTAATCTCATCATATGTAAAATGGCAGTGAGAAGACATAACCTTTCTCATAGAGTTATTATGAGGATGAAGAGATATTGCTCCCCAAAGATGGTGAGGGAACCCAGCCCCCTAAGCAAAAAATAATAATAATTTTTCCTGAAGACTAGACATAAAGGCTTTAATAGCCTTTAATAGGATTAACCCCGAAAGTACCAAGACAGAGCATCCCACTGCCAAATCCAAGGCATCAAAGAGAAATAGAGTTAGGAACATTCAAAAATATCAAGAAACTAGCTAGAATCTTGTTGAAAACAGTCAACTTGTAGGCTGAGGCAGTGTTTCTGTGCTATATCCTACTCATTTTCTCAGAAGTCATAATCTCTATTAATTATTGGGACTGGACTTGTGATTTCCCTGGTTGGGAAACTCCTTAAACCAATGAATATCAGCATTTTCTCTAAAATTTAGTCTTACATGGTTCGAACCAGCTTCAGTTGTTCAGTGATGAGGAGAGCCATCTACACCCAGGGAGAGGGATCTGAATGAGGACCACAACATAACATTTTCACGCTCTCTATTGATGTTTGCTGACATTGTTTCCCTTTTCAGATTTTTTTTCTTGCAGATCCGATTTTTCTTGTGCAACAAAATAACTGTATAAATATGTACACACATTTGATTTGTCAAGTATTTTGACATGGTTAACATGTATTGGACTTCCTGACATCTAGAGGAGGGGGGTGAGGGGAAGGAGGGAAAAATTTGGAACAGGAGGCTTTGCAAGGATCCATGTTGAAAAATTACCCATGTATATGTTTTGCAAATAAAAAGCTTTTAAAAAATAAAATAAAATAAAATTTCGGCTTAGAGAGCTCCCTAGACTAGAAAGAATAAATGAAATGCTATAGACATACAGTGTCAGAAGCTGGATCTGAATCCAAGCCCTCTTGGTTTTGACTCCAGATCTCTAATGATGACACCCTATATCTAATCAACAAATATTTATTGGCTGTCTACAACATGTTCAGAAATATCTAGGATGTGAGAAAAGCAAACAATCATTGTCTTCGTGTTTGGCAATCTTTTTACTGATCTCTGTGCAACCCAGTGTAGTGAAATGGTAACATAATCTTGGGCAACCTTGAGGGGCATTGCTTCTAGGACTAAAGAGGTTCCATTGGCCTCTGCTCTGGTCAGGCTATTCCTAGAATGTTAGGGGTTTTTCTGGGCACCAGTTTAGGAAGAGCATTGATAACCTGGAAAGACAAACTTGAGTCCACGCCATGTAAAAAGTTCTTGAAGGGACTAGGGATTTTTAGAGAGAAGAAAAAAAGCAGGAAGGGCATGATAACTATATTTGAAGGTCTGTCATGGAAAGAAGGGTTTAGATTTAGGCTTTTTGGCCCCAGAGATTAACAAAAGTTGCAAAAAGGTGTAAACTTAAGTTTGATGTTAAGAAAGCATTCTAAAAATCAAAGCCCAGAATGGGCTAACTCATCAGCTGTACTAGGATGTATTTCATGTAAATTATCTTATTTGAGCTTCATAAAAATTCTGGGAAGTAGGTGCTATTGCTAACTCCATTTTACAAATAAGGAACCGAGGGTCAGGGAGATTAAGTAATGTGATATAAAGTGACATCCAGAGTCACATAACTAGTAAGTGGTCTAAGGTGAAATTTCACTAAATATATTCTTGGTTTCACCTACAGAATTCTATCTGCTATGCCAAACCTTCTTAAACTGTGGGTGGCAACCCCATATGGGATCTGGCAATTGAATGTGGGGTTGCAAAATTATACTACTTTATTATCAGTAAATGTTTATTTCCCTATTTTTTATTTTTATTTTTTTAATAATAATAGCTTTTTATTTTTCAAAATATATGCAAAGATAGTTTTAAACATTCACCCTTGCAAATTCTTGTGTTCCAAATTTTTCTCCCTCTCTCCTCACCTTCCCTTCCAATATGTTAAACATGTTCAGTTCTTCCACATTTCCTTCCACATTATATTTCCACATTTATCATGCTATGCAAGATCAAAAGGGGGAAAATGAGAAAGAAAAACAAACAAAAACAATAGTTAGCTGTGTGACCTTGGGCAAGTTACTTAACCCCAATTGTCTCAGCAAAATAATAATAGTAATAACAACAATAGCAAAAGGTGAAAATACTATGCTTTGATCCCCATTCAGTCTCTATAGTCCTCTCTTTATATGTGGATGACTCTTTCTATCACAAGTCTATTGGACTTGCCTTGAAACACCTCATTGTTGAAAAGAACCAAGTCCATCACAGCTAATCATCACATAATCTTGTTGTTGCTGTGTATAATGTTCTCTTTGAAACTCTATTTTTTAAATTGTATTTTATTTTTCCAAATGCATACAAAAATGGTTTTCAGCATTCACTTTTACAAAACTTTGTGCTGCAAATTTTTCTCCTTTCCTCCCCCCAAATTCCCTTCAGACAACAAGCAATCTGATATAGATTAAACATGATCAATTCTTCTAAACATATTTCCATATTTGTCATTCTGTGCAAGAAAAATTAGATCAAAATGTATCAATATTTTATATACCTGAATAGCAGGATTACATAAAAATTTCACAGAGGAAAAGGAATCAAGAGTGGGAAAAAGTTCAAGAAGCCACATTCTCACTAGAAGGTGCCAGTCTTTAATTTGGAGGTTTATAGAAACAAACTACACAAAATATGTTTTGATAAATGTTGGTTTTTTTCATCTTTGTCTAGTGATATTTCAGCACATGTAATGCATCTTGTTGTCTATGGACCTTGATTATTTTATTTAAAAAAAAAGATTTGAGGCTAAAATTTGAAAAGATAGCATGAAATATATCCACCAAAATGAGTACTAAGACTTGAATCTCTTGTTAAGTTCCACTAACTGATTCCCTTGAAACTGTGAGCCCACTGGCTCATTGGAGCTCTTCAAGGTATGATGACCATTCACTAGACATGTTAAAGAAAGAATCCTTTTAAAGCACACAGGTTCCTTCCAACTCTAATATCAGGGCAGCTAGATGGCACAGTGGACAGAGCACTGGCCCTGAAGTCAGGAAGACCATCAAATTTGATCTCAGGCATTTAACACTACTTATATAACTCTGGGCACTTCATTTAACCTCAATTGCTCAAAATAAAATAAAATTGCTAGCATTTATATAGCACTTAAAAGTTTGCAAAACTTCTACAATTCATTATCTCCATTAATCCTCACAGCAAACCTATGAGATAGGCACTGTTATTTTTACAGACAAGGAAACTAAAGCTGAAAATGTTTAAGTGGCTTGCCCATTAAACAGAATTTGAACTTGCCTTCCTGTCTCTAAGTCTAAAATTCTATCCATTGTACCACCTAGATGCCCTAAAACTCTAAAATCCTCTAAAAACTCTAAAATTCTGTGATTCCATCTATTAAATACCCTGCAATTTGTGTTCCAAGTCTCTTTTCTATATCTTTCTTCCACCTTAATTTCTCATCTTGCTCAACAGATGACGCTTCCTCTTGTTTTATTGGGAAAAGTAAAGGTCTGGCATTCTCTCCCCCAGCTTTGTCTCTGGTCACCTCAAAATTTTTCAGCTTCCCCTTACCAGTTGTCTCACAGAAATTTCTTCCTAAGCCTGGATTAGTCTGGTCTTCAAACCCAGTCCTGAAAGCAAATTGCTAAATTTTTATTGAAAGGATTCGAGCCTCTGTAATCTGCAAATGCTACAAATCAAGGTTTGATTTATTGTTTTGTTGATTGTCTAGACTTAAGAAAGTGATGTAGAAAATAATAATATAGATTAAACATAAAAGTGTGTCCTGTGAACAATTTTTTTTTTCTTTCTGGAGAGCCATTTATCAGCACACCATCATCTGAATCCTTCAATTGATGTTCTTGACTCCATTGCCTCCTATAAAATCTTTGGTTATTTATCCCCACATTCTATCTAGTTGTCTCCTAATTTCTATTTCTCTGCCTACAAACATGCTCAGTCCTCTTGCTGTCTTTTTTTCAAGGTTCTTTTAATCCCACTGCTCTCCCAAGTTAACATCCTCCTTCTTCCTTTGACCATTAAAATTACCAAAAAAGAGTAGTTTCTACTCACACCTTCAACTTCTTTATCATCTACTCATTCTGTTACTTCTCAACATCCTGCAAGCAGATCTCTGCCTCCATTATTTCACCAAAAGTGGGACCAAATAAGTTGCTTAATGATCAATTTATTTAATGGCATTTGCTCAAAATTATAGTGAGAAATATTTTACCATATTTGATAGAATGAGTTTGTTACTATGGAAGATTTTATATCTGTGATGCTTCGTTTATTTATTTATTATTTATTTATTTTTGAGTACTTCAAAAGTTTGTTTTAATATCTATGTATATGTTTATGTGTATGGATACAACACATACACATGACTGATACATATATGTGTGAATATATGTGATGCATGTGGGCATTGATATATGTCTACCTGTGTATGTGCTGTGTTTGTGCTATATACATATATTGCATATGTACATATATTTGAGATATATACATGTTTGTATGATATACATTAGCTTTCATTAAGGGTATACTTCAATCTATAAGAAGAAACCCAGAGTATTTCCTAAGGGGAAATACTCAAGCAGAATCCAGGTGGAAGTCTAGAGAATGATTTGTTTTTACCAGATTTGAGATTTCATGATTCTGGGAAGCTCAGGTGGAAGAATTTTTTCTAGATCCAATCAATCCATTTTCTGCTTACGGGACCTGCCCAGGGCCACACAGACAATCTTGGTCTTTGAGCCCAGAAATTCCTAATTCCAAGGGCAATTTTATGCTTTCACTATTTCTCTGTCTTACTGTCTCATTGCTAGAGAATTAGGGGATAGGGGATAGATCTGTAACTTCATTAGCTTGAGTAACTCCTGGGTGTGTAACACAGGACAGCACCTTCTCTGTGATGTCTAAAGCACTGAAAGGTTCAGGGACTTACCTGGGGTCACACAGCCAAGATGTGACAGAGACAGATCTTCCTAGCTCGGAGGCCACTTTTATATCCACTATATACCTCTTCCTGAAGCTTCTGGTTAATTGAGTAATTAAGGGTATCTGTGTTAATAGCATGCCAGTATAGACTCAAGGTATGAAATACCATTAGCAAAGAGGTGAGAACTGAATAAGCAGGATCCTTGTCAGTACACAATAAATTTAGAGTAAATTAGGCGAGAAAAAGTAGTGAGAAAAACTGAATTTGTAGGATGAGCCTGCTTCCCTTGGGGTTTAGGTATGGTTTCAGTTAATTACAATGTGCTATTGTTTTGTTTTGTTTTGTTCTTTTTGGGGGGGGGGAGGGAGAGTCCTTTATTTATTTATTTATCCATCCATCCATTTAATTATTTATTTTTGACCAATCAAAATTAAATCAAATGTATGTCACATGGTCTTTTATGCCCATTTTCTTTTTCCTTTCCTTTTTTTTTTTTAATTAAAGCTTTTTATTTTTCAAAACATATGTGTGGACAATTCTTCAACATTATGTGCTATTGTTTTGATTACATTTTTAATGTTAAAAAAATCTTAAAATGTTCAACATTTTAACACTTTTAACTCCAATAGATCTCTGGTTACATCCTTTTGTATACCTTTTGATGATACAGATTACAGCCTACCCATATGTGTCCTGTCATCAATCCTCCACACAGGTCCCACCTCTTGAGATCTTGAGTTCTCATATAGATGACAAAGGACACATAGCTGGCATGTAAGGTACCATTCATTCCCAATATGTGATCAAACCCTTTTCTCTTTTGGGTATTTTTTATTTGATAACAGCCTTTATGCTACAGCTCTTCCACAATTCTATGTTGAGGGGAGGGATGTTGTAGCCTTCCCATGAGCCTCTTCACTGCCCATTAAGTTCTTGGGAGCTAGAATATCCCATGACTCACAACTACATATACAGCATCATCAGAAGAATGTTGATATTAAAAAGAAGCATCTTTGTTTTCAGGGAAAAACTTGGAGTCATAGAAAGAACTTCACAGTTTCCCAAAAGCAGTCTTGTCCATTCTCCTCTTCCATTCAGCTCATTGTCCATTTTCAGTATCTATCCAAAATATTTATATAAAGGATGAGCTCTTTGGGACATCCATTCAATTGTATAACATTTCTATGTACAAGAAATTTTTCATCCACTTGGATAGTGAGTGGCTATGGTTCTCAGTTAAGAGATTCTGAAATGTGCAAAATCTTGTTAAATAAGCACAATATTGTTGGCAAACAGGGGCGACTGAAGAATGTCATCATTTATAGGGACTTCTTTTCCACTTGGACTTCGCACTGTATATCCTACATAATAATGCCAAACACCTTTGATGAGAAGATTTTTTCATGCTTTTTGCCTCACTAATGACAAGAAGGTCGAATTTGGTTATTTCTGTTACAGGGAAAAGAAAAAATTATTAGTGAAGTTTAAAAAAATGTTCAGAGGGGTCTAAATCAGTAAAAACCAATTTTTTAAAAACCCAAAAATGAAATATATACCAATAATGTTTCAAAAATGATTCATGTGAATTCTGTGAATTGATAATTAAATGAATTGACATCAAGCTGATACTGTAGAACTGAAAGATTCTAATTACAGTATGATCCATTCTAAGGAAGGACTTAGGATACTCTTACTTGGCTGGAAAAACTCTAAGCAGCCTCATATGGTATACCTCAGTCCTTATCTACTTAACCAAACCTCAAATTATAATCTGCTAGTTCCCTAAATAAAACTACTATGTGTGAGTATGAAAATATAGATATTTATGTGTGTATGAATATTATTCTTCAGAGCCTGGCAAGTATTTAATAAATACTTGTTGATTGATTGATTGAAGACTTTCTCTGATGTCACATCATGACCAGGACATGATTCTGAGAGCTCAAAGGCTCTGGGCAATGGAGCATATTCTGTGATAGGTCCCATTGAGTGGAAAAGACTTCACATATGGACCTAGGAGTGAGCTGCATATTTGAGAATTAATTAGACTAAGCTTAAAAAGGTCTGTCACATGGCTAGCTACCATGTGAACCCTAAAATTCACTGAAAATGTAGAGGTTATTAAGAAAAATTTTATCTTTTTTTTTTTTTAGACCTAGAATTGGAATGGACCTCAGAGATAATTTAGTCACATCTTATTTTGTAGATGAGGAAATTGGAAGTCTAGGTGATTAGATCCTACAGATATTAACAGATAGCACCCTGGTTCTCAGATTCTTCAGAATCTGAATGAAAGAACCCTAAAATTCCATCTAGTAAGTGGCCTTGGAGGAAGTACTCACACCAACAAATCATATGTGTTTGTGCATGCACGTGTATCATATATATATATCAATGTCGTAGTATCCATTTCATATATGCTTTCTCCTGTGGGGGTGTTTTCTTGCCCCAAAACAATTTACATATAATTGATCTCTATCTTTATCTTCCCCATTCATCCCATCTTCAGGATCCTGCACACTAGCCCTGATTGCATCCATCTCAATATACTGTAACTAGCCAACAACTAATTTTATGATCTATGTCTGGACCTCTCCTAAGCCAAGAAAGATAGCATGGCTCAATGACTAGAGTGTTGAACTTAGAAGAACTGAGTTCCAATTCTACCACTGACATTTATTAGTTATGTGACCACAGATTTCCCTTTCTGAGCCTTAGCTTCCTCATCAACTTGGGAATGTTGCTATCTGTCGTACCTGCCTCCCAGGATTGCTGAGAGACTCCAAAAAGATCATGGATATAAAGTGCAAATTTCAAAGTACTACATAAATGTCCATTGTTATTATTGTTATCATGATGAACATATTACTGGCCCTTGTGTTCTTCCCATGCACATTCATGGGATCTATACCTCAGTCACCATGTGATCACCCCTTTCCTCACCCAGGGACCAACACAGAAAGAGATGATCATGGCTTATCATTAGGTGTAAAAATGGAAAGAACCTTAAGGATTAACAATATCAATTTCTTCATTTCATAGAAAAAAAAGTGGCACATAAAAATGCTAAATGATTTGCCCAATCTCAGCAGTCAACAAATACTAGGATTGGGATGAAGTACAAGGCATATATGGAAATGATTACAGAGGCAGTGTGGTACAATGGAAAGAGATTGGCTGAAGAATCTGAGAACCAGGGTGCTAACTGTTAATATCTGTAGGATCTAATCACCTAGAGTTCCAGTTTCCTCATCTACAAAAAAGGTGTGACTAAAATATCTCTGAGGTCCATTCCAACTCTAGGTCTAAAAAAAAAAGAAAATTTTTCTTAATAATCTCTACATTTTCAGTGAGAACATTTATACCTTAGATATCTAATCAAAGGAGTTATTAAATTAAATTAAAGCTTAAGTAAAGGATTTGACATAATTTTGTTAGTTGTCTAGACTTAAGAAAGTGAAAAAGAAAATGTTAATATTTCAGATAAAACTTAATTTGGGGAGTTTGTTTTGCTTTGCTTTTTTTGGAGCTGGTTGTTGAATATTTACATGTATGCTCCTGCATAAAAATATAATGAAAAAAAGAGTTCGTTAAGTCTGAGAGCCCATGTACTGTATCATGATTTCACAATGGAAAAAGCACTGGTCTTGGAATAAGAGAAAATGGCTCCAAGTCCAAGCTCTTATTGATCTAATTAGTCTTATAACCTTAGAAATTAACTTCCTCTCCCTGGAACTCAGTTTTCTTTTCTATCTCAGGTTCTAGCAGTCTCTGTACAACAGTAGGGAGATTTGTGTGTGGTTAGCCACAAGAGAGTAAAAAGAGAAAGGGCTTTGCTATTAATAATGGAACCATGACAAGAGTGAGACCTTATTAGGGGTCCCCAAGAGACTGCATTGAAGAATAAAAATTTTACCCATATGTGACTACTGAGCAGAGATGGGCCTCTCAGGGGAACTCCCAAATGGATATTCAAAGGGCAACAAGAAAAAATAACAAATATGGTGAGGCATCTAGATCAATGATGAAGCAGAGTGGAAATAAGAGACATCCCTTGGCTCTCCCCTGAGGATGCAGGGCCAAATAAAGAGGGTGACCATGTAAATTTAGATGAATACATCAAAATAGTCTTTATGACAGACAAGTTTAATGGAAAACTTTCTATCCCAAGGGCATTTTTTATAGGAAATTATGGTGTGTCATCAATAGAAGCTGAAGTGTCTGAGAAAGACTAAATGGAACAACTTGGGAAACATATCAGGAAAGAAATGCAATTATCTGAGTTCTTTGGAGTAAACAGTATATCCCAACTGGCAGAACACCTGACAGATATGTAATCTTTCCCCAGATCCAAATAGAGTTAGAGAAAATGGGTCCAAGTCTGTTCGGTAACATCAACTGCCCTTTTCATCTTAAACAATTAACTCTCCATCTCCTGGTCTCAGCTTAACCTACTCTGTCAAACTGAAGGATGTAATGGGTCCCTTAAGCTTCAATGAAAGTTTAATATGACCGATATGGTTTCTAAATTAGTAATTTTTGCTTGACTATTTTTTGAAACTTGTTACAAGGGGATTTCTGGGTTGGATACAAGAAAATCTTAATTGGAAATGATTGGGGAACTCATCAGTGTGGGTCCTCCCTTCAACAATCTATCTTCTCATCTTGAATAACTCTTGCTCACCAAAAATCCCTCTCAGATGATCTACCCAATATACTGAGAGCCTTCCTCTAGATGGATTGTCATTCCCTGGGGGCCTTCCTCTAGATGGATTGTCATTCCCTGGGGGCCTTCCTTTAGATGGAGTGTCATTCCCTGGGGAACCTTCTTTAGATGAAGTGTCATTCCCTAGATGCCCATAAACTTTTTCCTCAATTATTCCTCTGTTTTACCCTAACCAGCCCTTTTTTTCCCCTGATTGTACAATTCTCAGATGACATCCCTGACCCTATTTCTATGTATTTCTTCATTTAAAATGTAGAGCAGCCTTCCACATCCACCATGCATCTGTCCATTAGGAGAACAGATGACCCTCCACTTTCATTCTTAATGAATTGGCTCATGGCTATACAATATCTCTAACCATGTATTGCTTAAAAGATGAGTCTTTGCTTCAGGGAAAAATTGGGGGTTATTACTAGTTCTGTGGGTATAACCCAATGAAAGAGCTTTGTCAAGCATCTTGCCACTTGACAAGAAACCATATTCTGAGAAAATTAACTCGTTTATACCTTACAACCATGACTATACTTCTCCCCCTTCCCAGACTCCTGCCCTTGGGGCCCTTGCTGTCCTGACTAATGGTTTTCTCAGTTTCCCACAATATCTTCTTCATTCTCCAACTTTCTTTTCACCTTACTTCCTTCCTCTTCTCCACCCCCCTCAGTTTTCCCATTTCTGATTCTGGATTCATATTCAAATCAGCTCCCTCCAAAGAAAAAGGAAAAGGACTTAAATATACAACAATATTTATGGTAGCAAAAAATTAGAAATCCAGGGAATGTCCATCAATTAGGGAATGGCCAAACATGTTGTGGTATTTGAGTGTGATGGAATATAGCACTATTGTGCTATGAGAAACAACAGGGGAGATGATTTCAGAAAAATCTGGGAAGAATTATATATACTGGGGGTGCAGTGGATAGAGCCCCAGCCCTGAAGTCAGGAGGACCTGAGTTCAAATGTAGCCTCAGACACTTAACACTTCCTAGCTGTGTGGCCCTGGGCAAGTCACTTAACCCCAATTGCCTGGAGTGGGGGGAGGGGTAACTGATGCAAAGTGAAGTTAGCAGAACAACAACAACAAAAAAAAAATTGTACAAAGTAACAGCAAAAATGAAGGTGGCCTAGCTGTACCAGATCTAAAAATTATATTATATTATATTATATTATATTATATTATATTATATTATATTATAAAGCAGTGGTCATCAAAACCATTTGATATTGGCTAAGAAATAGAGTAATCAATCAGTGGAATAGGTTAGGTTCACAGGACAAAATTGTCAATAACTATAGCCATAGTAGTTTAGTGTTTAACAAACCCAAAGACCCCAGCTTTTGGGATAAGAACTCACTATTTAACAAAAACTGCTGGAAAAATTGGAAACTAGTATGGCAGAAACTAGACATTGACCCACAGCTAATACCATATACCAAAATAAGGTCGAAATGGGTTCATGATTTAGACATAAAGAATGATATTATATGCAAATTAGAACAGTGTAGGATGGTTTACCTCTCAGACCTGTGGAGGGGAAGGAATTTGTGACCAAAAAAGAACTAGAGAATCAAAATAGATAATTTTGATCATATCAAGTTAAAAAGGTTTTTGTACAAACAAAACTAATGCAGACAAGATTAGAAGGGAAGCAATAAACTGGGAAAATATTTTTACATTCAAAGGTTCTGATAAAGGCCTCATTTCTAAAATATATAGAGAATTAACTCAAATATAAAAGAATTCAAGCCATTCTCCAATTGATAAATAGTCAAAGGATATTAACAATTTTTAGATGAAGAAATTAAAATCATTTACCCATATGAACAAATGCTTTAAATCACTATTGATCAGAGAAATGCAAATTAAGATAACTCTGAGATACCACTTCATACCTCTCAGATTGGCTAAGATGACAGGAAAAGATAATGACGAACGTTGGAGGGGATGTGGGAAAACTGGGACACTGATACATTGTTGGTGGAACTGTGAACAGATCCAACCATTCTGGAGAGCAATCTGGAACTATGCTCAGAAAGCTATCAAACTGTGCATACCCTTTGACCCAGCAGTGTTTCTATTGGGCTTATATCCCAAAGAGATCTTAGAGGAGGGAAAGGGACCCACATGTGCAAGAATGTTTGTGGCAGCCCTTTTTGTAGTGGCAGAAACTGGAAACTGAATAGATGCCCATCAATTGGAGAATGGCTGAATAAATTATGGTATATGAATGTCATAGAATATTATTGTTCAGTAAGAAACGACCAGCAGGACGATTTCAGAGAGGCCTGGAGAGACTTCCATGTACTGATGCTGAGTGAAATGAGCAGAACCAGGAGATCATTATACACGGCAACAACAAGACTATAAGATGATCAATTCTGATGGACATGACTTTTCAACAATGAGATGATTCAAACCAACTACAATTGTTCAGTGACGAAGAAAGCCATCTACACTCAGAGAGAGGTCTGTGAGATCTGAGTGTAGACCGCAACATAGCATTTTCACACTTTGTGTTGATGTTTGCTTGCATTTTGTTTTCCTTCTCAGGTTTTTTTCTTTGTAGATCCAATTTTTCTTGTGCAGCAAGACAACTGTATATTTATGTGTGCATATATTGGATTTATCATGTATTTTAACATAATTAACATGCATTAGACTACCTGCCATCTAGAGGAGGAGGTGGGGGAAAGGAGGGAAAAATTTGAAACAGAAAATTTTGCAAAGGTCAATGTTGAAAAATTACCCATGCATATGTTTTGCAAATAAAAAGCTTTAATACAAAAAAAAAACCCAAAAAAACAAAACAAAATAAAAACAAAAACAAAGTAACAACAAAATTGTACAATGATCAATTATGAATGTGTTGACTATTCTGATCAATATAAGATTCAAGACAATTCTGAAGGACTCCTGATAAAAATGCTATTCACTTCCAGAAAGAAAACTGATGAACTCTGAGTGCAGATTGAAGTATAATTTTTTCACTTTCTTTTTTTGGGGGGATTGTTTTTTGCAACATTGATTATATGGAAATATGTTTTCCATGATTTCACACATATAATTGATATCATATTGCTTGCCTTCTCAATAGATGAGGGAGGAAGTAAGAAAGGAAAAAATTTGGAACTCAAAAAATTTTCAATGAATATTAAAAATAAACAAGAAAAATTATGAATTAGAATAAATGACCACTAATTTCCCTTTTGGGTCTAATTCTATAACCTTGTGAGGGCAGGAACTATATCTTAACTAAACTGTGTGACTCCTCTTACATCTGTCAGTGTTCTGTACACAATAAGCCTTCGTAAGTGTTTGCTGGGTTAGCCCGAATTCTCTTTAGTTTGCTGTAATCAGCCTGGACATATCAAGACAAAAGAATAATCTTCTACATTGAATGAAGAAGGTTCTGGCATATTTCTTCGGATAACTCTGTCAACTTTCTGCTTAGTTTATCAACTCCAGCAGCTAATGTTCATGGACTGCCTACAGTATACCAAATAACATATTAGATACAGTGAGGAAGGGGACAAGGAAGTCACAACAAAGCTGAGAAGGGAGTCAGCCATAGCTAATGAGGACCCAGATGGATGATGGCATAAACTACAGAGCATCCATCCTGAGTTCTATTTTGTATGATCCATGTTAGGCAGCAAAACAAATGACTGGCCACCAGGAAGAAGGGTTTGCATTAGGCTTGGGTACATAGTAGAAGTGATGGCTTTGGCCAAAGGGATCCCATCACCAAGGCTGATGAAAAGTGAAAGGCCAGCCCTTCAAAACTATGAAGCATTTGCTGAAAAGTGCTTAAATCCTCTTTTTGGTCCAACATTTTAAGGAACAGGAGAACAGAATAGGGAAGAAAGACAAAAAGTGTTGAGCTCAAAACAGTCCCTCCCCATCCACCATAAAATGCATGTTTTAAGAGCTTACTACAGAAGGTCTTAATAAAGGCTTCATTCATTCATTCATCTGAGGTCATCATAGATTCTTAAGCTTTTTCTCCTAGGAACTAAACCCAAATTTCTGTGTATATATCATCAGATATTTTTGGATTGTCTGGTGGGGGTGGCAGTAGAAGGAGGGGGGGTTGAGGAATGGACCATAGAGCAATTGGAAAAATACTGAATGTGGAACCAAGTTTGGGAGTTCAAGTTTTATCTCTGTTACCTGTTCTGCCACTTTGGGTGACACTTCTCTGTGCCTCAGTTCTTTTTTTTTTCCTACCCTAGAGATGCATGTAATTTATTTACAAGAGATTGAATTTGCATTAGTTTTTGATGTATCAATATTTCTTTCTTTTTTTAATTAAAGCTTTTTATTTTCAAAACATATGCATGGATAATTTTCAACATTCACCTGGAAAAACCTTGTGGGACAAATTTTTTCCCTCCCTTCCCACTCCCCCTTCTCCCCTAGGTGGCAAGTAATCCAATAAATGTTAAACATGTGCAATTCTTCTATACATATTTCCATACTTATCATGCTGCACAAGAAAAATAAGATCAAGAAGGAAAAATTGAGAAAAAGCAAAATGCAAGCAAACAACAAAAAGGGTGAAAAAGCTGTGTTGTGATCTACATTCACTTCCCACAGTCCTCTCTCTGGTTGCAAATGGCTCTCTTCATCACAACAGCATTGGAACTGTGTGTCTTAGTTCTAAAATGATTCCCTCCTCATGCCCTCTAGTTTGAGATCTATGACCAATACCCTGGGAGAGAGTGCTTAAAGCTAGTTCTCTTGTATCTAGGGCATCCATTACTAGTCTAACTTGGATAATTCTAAAAGAGCATATTAATATTTTATTTCTAAACTATAAAATATCTAAATTTTGGAAGGCAGAGAGGGGGTAACTGTTGATAATTTTTAGGAAGAAGAAGCCATCACTCAAAATCCCATTTTAATTGGGAGAGAATGTGTGCATGTGTATATATGTGTATAATGTAAGAGGTTTTGCTACAGCAAATAGAGGTTATTAGTGCAAATAGAGCCACAAAATTACTTTGGAGAGGATCTCCTTAATTTTTTTAACCACTTTTGACATTTGCAATTTTACAATATTGACATTTTTTAAAAATTTAGCATGTAATTAGGTGCCTATTAGGTTAAGAAAAAGGAAAGGAATTGCTCCCTACTGTCCTTCCTCTAGCCCATATTATAGAAGTTCATAAATACAATATTTACTAGACATTTTGCCTCTCACTTGATTCTTTTTATCTATTTACTTTTTATTATGAACTTTACAAACATTAAATGAAATAAGAAGTTCCATTTAAAACAGGAGAGATTACACATGAAGCTATGAATCTCTATAATAAGGGCTTATTCAAAGCTGTCTTGTTTATCTGTAATTCCTTCTTGCCCTTCCTTCTGTTCTCTCTCACCCTTTCTGTCTCTCTGTCTCTCTGAATCTCTCTCTCTCTGTGTCTCTTTGTCTCTGTCTGTCTGTCTGTCTCTGTCTCTCTCATCTCTGTCTCTCTGTCTCTCTGTGTGTCTCTCTGTCTCTGTCTCTGTCTCTCTCTGGCTGTGTGTGTGTCTGTCTCTCTCTTTGTCTCTCTGTCTCTGTCTCTCTGTGTCTCTTTCTTTCTCTCTCTCTCTGATTCTCTGTCTCTCTCCTCCTCCCCCTTTCTTTTTATTTTTTGGAATCCCATTTCTAGCTTCTTCTCTTATAATTCCCCAAAATGAACAAAAAAGAAGAAAAGGAGGGAGAGAAGGAAAGAGGAAAGAAAAGGGGGCTGAGGTAGGGAAGGGAGGGAGAGTAGAAAGGAGAAGAGGAAGAAAGGAAGGAGAAAAAGTGGAAAGGAAGGAAGAAAGAGAAAGAGAGATTCCTTGTTTAAAAATATATACAATCCAGAAAAACCTTCCCACATACCCAAAAAGGTATGCTTCATTCCTCATCATGAATCTATCACTTCTGTGACAGTAGGTAGGATGCATTTTTCATCTTCAGTCCTCAAGAAGAGTGTTTCAACTTTGCATCAGAGTCCTTAAGTATTTCAGAGTTGTTTTGCTATTATATAAATTGTTTTTTTAGTTTTGCTGACTTCACTCTGCATCAGTTCCTATGAGTTTCCCCAGGTTCCTCTGAAACTTCCCCTTTCATCATTTCTTTTGATACCATAATATTCCATTACATACAAAAATTTGTTCAGCCATTCTCCTAGTGAAGAGCAACTCCCTCCCTACACCCATCCCTTTTTAGTTTTGGGGGGTTTGCCACACTTTTGTATCTATGAGCCCATTTCCTCTTTCTTTCTTTCTTTTTTTCCCCTGAGGCAATTGAGGTTAAGTGACTTGCCCAGGGTCACACAGCATTTCCTCTTTCTTAAATATCTTTGGGGTATAAGTTTAGTAGTGGTAACTGATGGCTTAAAAAATCAGTCACTTTGGCTGAATAAATTATGGTATATGAATGTTATGGAATATTATTGTTCTGTAAGAAATGACCAACAGGAGGATTTCAGAGAGGATTGGAGAGACTTGCATGAACTGATGCTGAGTGAAATCAGCAGAACCAGGAGAACATTATACACAGCAACAAGACTATACGATGATCAATTTTGATGGACATGGTTCTCTTCAACAATGTTGTGATTCAAACCAGTTGTGCTGCGATGAAGATAGTCATATACATCCAGAGAGAGGCCTGTGGGAACTGAGAGTGAACCACAACACAGCATTTTAACGCTTTCTGTGAATATTTCCATGCATTCTGTTTTCCTTCTTAGGTTGTTTTTTTTTCTTCTTCTCTTTCTAGATCTGATGTTTCTTGTGCAGTAAGATAACTGTATAGATATGTATACATGTATTGTATTTGTCATATAATTTATCCTATCTGGCATGTATTAGATTACCTGTCATAGAGGGGGGGGGCGGGGAAACCGAAAGGAAAAGCTTGGGGAAAAAAAAGTTTTTTTTTGCAAAGGTCAATGTTGAAAGGTCACTCATATGTTTTGCAAATAAAAAGCTTTATTAAAAAAAATCAGTCACTTTGGGGGTGCAGAACACCTGGACCAATTCAGAGCTCCACCAAGAGTAATAAAAATAGCTAGCATTTACATAGCACCTGCTGTGTACTAGACACTATACTAAGCAGTTAACAAATATTTCACAACAACTCTGGCAGGTAAATGCTATTATCATCCATCCCCATTTTACAGTTGAGGAAACTGAGGCAAAGAGAGGTTAAGTGATTTGCCAATGTCATACAGCTAATAAGTGTAAGAGAACATATTAGAACTCAGAATTTCCTGATTCCAGGCTGGGTGCTCTAATCACTGTACCATTTAGCCATCTAGCCAAGATGATCACTCTAATTTGTAGAAGAATAATGGATTTAGAGGTTGTAGGGGTAATAATCCAACCCTTCTCATTTTATGGAGGAAAAGCTCAGGTCCCAAAAGAGTAACTGGATTTTCAAAGGTCCCACTGGCAGGTAGCAGAGCACAAGTATTTGAATTCAGGTTTTCCAACTCCAAATCTAGCATTCTTTCAAGTACCTCACTCTTCCCATCCAAACCTGAAATCTCATCTCTCTGTCTTCCCACACCCACAACCAGTTTTTAAGAATAATTTTTTTGAGAGTAAAATGTATTTGAGTAAAATTTTAAGAGAAAAATATTTTGAAAAATAAAAAGAAATTTAATCTATTTCATCTAAATGTAGCCATTATGACAATTTATGGGTCTCCATAGAATTGTTCCTCCTAATGGTGAAGATGATGGCAGAGAAAGATTATATTTATTGAGCAGAGCATTTTATAGTTTACAATGCACTTTATATGGCGTCATTTGAACTTTGCAAAATCTTTCTGTGTAAATATCATACGTATTATTATCCCATTTTGCAAATGAAAATGCTAAGACTCAAAGAATAAGTATCTTACCTCTCAGCACTATGCTGGTATCAGAGGCAATATCTGAACCCACATCCTAGTCAAGAATGAAACCTTAAAGTTCATTCACAAGCTTGGGAATCAATTAGCAGATGCCCAATTCATACCACTGGTTTTCTGCCCCCAAAATTTGACCCACTCCATAGTGACTTCTTGAATCCTCAAAAAAGCAGGGCCCAGAAAAGGAGATCTGCTTCTTTTGGAACAGAGAAGACATACAGAACTCTTCAAGGGAATAGAGCAAATACAATATGGAACACAAAGAAAGAAAGAAAGGGGCCGATTTCTCAATGGGGCAAGGCTAGGCTTTCTTGGGAACATGGTGCTGAAAAGCTCATCTGCAACATCAATGCCCGATAGAATCATTACGACTAGAATTTTTAGGAAAAGAACCAGACATAACTTTTCATTCCCAGAAATGGGGGAGAAGGAGGTTTTGAGAGATTCAGTTACTCTGGTCATTCTGGGATTCAGCTAAATGGCTGCTCAGAAGAGATATGTTGGTATACTGCCTTCAATAAAGGTAGCTTTCAAACCCAGATTCAAAACTATCATAGATAGACAGCATGTTTGTCAATGATGGGCAGAAGGAGTCATTCTGATGGCTTGTTTAGAGCAATAGAAAAAGCATTTCCTTATAGTAAAAGAAGTGTGTAAGAATGATTTACACCTTTGGAACTGGCTTACCAAGTCATCAAAAACTACTTCATCTAGATCATGATATTCCTATCTACAGCTCAGGACCTCAGAAATAATATCCTCATGTCTATCCCTTCCTCTCTTAGTGTAAGAGATCTGTAAAAGAAAGCTATGTAAGGGTTAATGTTGAGGAATTACCCATACATATGTTTTGCAAATAAAATAAAATTTAAAAAAAAAGAAAGCAAGAAAAGGAAAATCTAGGGGAAAACCCAGCCCAGTGTACAGGGAAGAATGACTTGAGTCTGGCTTTCTTCTGAAGGACTAAGAGTGGAAATAAAGACATCCCTGCTCTCTCCTTGTCTCACAGTTCTTAGGATTTGGGCAGAATTAGTAGTAACAAAGCATGAGGGGCAAAGGAAGCAAATCCTAAGCTAAGAACTAAGTGTGGAAGGCAAATAGAGCCAAGGAAAAAGCTGGGACTAGAAAAAAAAAGCCAAGACAAGAAATAAAACTAAATAAATGCAGAGAGAAGCCAAAATGTCTGGGAATCAGAGGGCCTCATCTGCTTTTTTACAATGGGCCTGTTCAGTTTAAGTTTGTTGTTGTTGTTGTTGTTGTTGTTTTTTAAGGAACAAAAGACATAGAAAAACTCTATAAATTTAAAATGTGAAAGCCATGCCTGTGGAGGCCAATTTACATCCCAAACTTCCCTTTCTTTCCTGCCTCTCATTCTTGACATCATGTTTTACTACGAGAGTCTAAGGCTTTGTCTGGAACCTTTCAGAAGGGAGAAGAAGTAATCTAGGTTCCACTGGCATCACAAGCTCAATGGATCCAAAACTGTTCTCATTATATTTCCTCCTCCTGAAGTCACAATCATCAATTCCTGTTGAATTCATTTTCATAACATCTCCCACCTCCATAGCAGTTTCTCTCTTTTTGTTTTCATATGTCAGTGAAGTCCTTTTTCCTCTCAGTAGCTCTTAAATTCCTATCCATTTAAAATTAAGTCACATGCTACCTCTTCCAAAAAGCCTTCCCCTATGCTACTCACCTTCCACTGGTAATGCTTTCTTCCTTTTAAAAAAATGGCATTTATAGATAATTAATTAAAGCTGGCTTGCAGTAAGAGGGAAGGAAAGCAGAGGGATAGAATATCTAACACATCTATGAAAAGGTCAGGATCCAGGGTAGCTAGGACACTGGGCTGAATCTAATATGAAATTTGACAGGGATGAAGGTAAAGTCTCCAAAAAAAAAAAATCCAAAAAACACCTTACAAACACAAGATTGGGGAAACAAAGTTAGACAAGAGTTTGAAAAAAATCTAGGATTTCAGTGGACTTCAAGTTAACTATGAGTCAATAGTGAGATATGGCCCCCAAAAAAGCTAGCATGATCTTGGGCTGCACTGAGGGACTTTCAGTTACATAGAGATGATTGTTCCATATTTTGCTTTGGTCAGGCCCCATCTAGAAAAAGGATGCCTTTTGGTTTGGGGTAAGACTTTACAAGAAGAACCTTGAAAAGCTCAGGAGCTTCCAAAGGTACAATCAAGATGAGAACATGTAGAGTGGTTGAAGGGACTGGGAATATTTACCCCAGAGAAAGGAAGATTCAGGAGGCACATGATAAAATACATTCAAGCTTTCAAAAGACTGCTGTGTGGAAGAAGGATTAGATTTGTCCTGTTTTATCCCAGAATAATTTGGAACAATGGAAGGAAATTACCAAGAAAAAAATGTAAACTTGAGATGATCTGGAAAAAATTACTGGCATAAACAGAAGGTGGTGGATCCTCAGTCATTGGAAGTGCTTAAATAATGCTAGATAACCTCTTATTGATTATTATTTTAGCAAGCATTTTGGGGCAATTATGGGATGGATTGAATGCCCAACTCTAAAATTCCAACTCTAAAAGATCCCTTTGAATTCTAAAATTCTTTGATTCTATGATTCTGTGACATCTCACATAACACTCTGTTTTGCTGCTCTCCAATGCACATGTGACATAATAGTGTATAGTGTGGTTACTTATATTTGTTTTATGCTACTACAAGACTATAAGTTCCATGAGGGCAGGAACTATGTTTTATCTAAACTTTGTTTTCTGTAGACCATAAATAAATATTTGTGGAATGAATGAGTTAGAGTAAAAATATATATCAAGCTATTTGACATTTGCTTGGTTTGATTTACCTTGTCAGTTATTCAATTTCCCCATCTATGGAATAGGTCCAAACGCATTATAGATTCAATATTATGAAACCTTTTAATGCCAATGAATGAAAGTTGCTATAAATAATTCACTTAAAAAAAGGATTTGTGCTAAAAACAAATTTTAAAAACTAGAAGAAAAATGAAGTTTGTCTAGACTATGGGGAAGAAGTACATTTTCATAAATCAGTTAAATGGAAGACATTACTGGTGACAAAATTGATGGATTTGATTATACAAAGATGAAATGATTTTGCACAACAAAAGCAATACCTCTAAAATTAAAAGAAACAGATTGGGGGAAGGAACATAGTTGCAGTAAATGTATCAAATAATTGTTCTGACATCTGTAATCTATAAGAATATGATGAATAAACATGAGAGTACTGCATAATCCCCAGTGGAGAAATAATCAAAAGTCAAAACCAGATGATTTTTGAAGGATGAAATATAGATTGTTAATAACCAGATGAAAAATAGCTCAAATTCACTAATCATAGGATTAAAAATCAAAGCCATTTTAAGAAAAATATGATCATAAAAAATGTCTGAAAGAGCAAAGTAAATAAATAAATAAAATCCATAGTTGGCAGGGCTATTAACAATCGCCTAATATACACTAATGGTGAAAACTAGTGAAAACATTAGTAGAGAACACTACATTAAGATGCAACAAAAATCATAACTCTGAGAATACTTTTGACCTAGTAATTCCATTGTTAGGGTTTAGTCTTTAAAATGTCATAAAGATGAAAAGGGAGCTACATGAAATAGCTAGATAGTTCAGGGAATATAGCACTCAATTTGGAATCAGGGAACTCAGTACAAATCCATCTTCAGACCTTGGCCAAGTCAGCTAAACTTTGTCTGCCTCAATTTCTTTATCTGTTAAATAAGAATAACAATAGCAACTGCTTTTCAGAAGGAAGTCAAGATGAGATAGTATTTATAAAAACTTTGCAAGTTCTATGGAAATACTAGTTATATATAAAAATATTCATAGTTGTTTTCTTTGTGAGAGCAAAAGAATGGGAAACTATCTTTATGTTCCAAAACTGGAGAATGCTTGAATAAATTGTTCCAGAAACGTTGACTACAGCTTAGACATATTTTTTTAAAAAAAAAAAAACAAGAAACAAAGCCAAGACAGAATTTCTATTGAACTGGAAAAGGAACAAAGACCAAGTTTGTTGTTTGTTGTTTGTTAATTCATTTGGTTCTATTTCATTAAATGCTGAAGATTTAATGTAAGGTTTTGTTTTTTATACTGTATTATGTTTTGCTTGTTTGTATTCATTGCTAGTTATTGAGTTTACAACTATTTTTCAAAGATTTTGTCCTCATCTTAACATAACTAACCAGTTTGTACAATTTATTCAAATGAAATAATTGCTATTTAAACATTTTGTAAATCACACCAATATAAGGACCTATATAACTTCTGATTTCATTCAAAAGATTAATTTTGAAGTCATACAGACTTCAAAAGCACTTCAAAATGGAGGCCAAAGACTAGATTATAAATCAGTCTATCATGAAAAGTTAGTACCTTTGCATATTCCTCATGCAATGGATAGTGTCCAAGGAAGATGAATTTCCAGCATAGCAGAGACAGCCAGTTCTGTCATGATGGTTTCTTCATTCTTTTCTAAACCTGCTAACATAATAATTCAATGAAATTTTTGCTTGATTCTTTCAATTATTCTCACTTTTTGTCTCCTCTTTCTTTTTCTTTTTTTGTTTTTTTTAATCCTTAGCACTGTGGGACCATTTAAAGAACATTGTTTGAAGTAATTCTGGATTCACTGATTCCTTTCCAAACCTCATTCCCTAAATGCTCTTGTGGAATAGGCCAATTTTGGAAATTCCAAATTTTGAACCAAGAAAGTTACACACTGGGTACTTATGTGCACTTTTAATGGTCCTGAATCTCATTTTACTAGTGTGTGTGTGTGGCTCTATGTTGAGAAATGTTGAAGCCAAGCCAATAAATAGTAGCTATTATTAATCGACCTCACAAAGTAAGCTCTGTAAAGAGGAATTAAAAAACAAATGGTTACAAAAGAAATCAAATTGGTTTATTTTTTAAACATAAAATCTTATACATCTAATATGGCCTTATGCCATTCATAGGAGTCATTTGGAAGAATATGTTTATTCCAAGGTTGCCACTAAATGTTCAGAATGTTTAAAGAGTCCTTTCTGAGGACTTGCCTTCATGGGAATTTTATGAGCTCCTTGACTGGTTTATTGTTGAATGTACTTTTTGATCCCAAATGGAGATCCAATTTCATCTCCAGGCAATTGCCTTGTTTTCCAAATTTGCCTCCAAATGACTTTGGGCTATTTCCAAAAAATTAAATCCACCCCAAAAAAGTAAAGACTTGAGACACAGAGAATATCTCAGAATGCATACATCAGACTCTGAAGGCAATTCCAAAGAAAGAGATGTAGTGTCTCCCACAATGGCCTCTGCATAGAAGAGCTCAGAGTATGTTTGTAGACAATAAATCTCAGAGTTGGAGGGGACCCCAGTGGTCATCTCATTGATTCTGTACCAGGAGTGTCTTCTACAAAATACCTAACAAGATGCCATCAAATGTCTGCTTCAACACCCCAGTGAAGTGTCTTTTCTATCTTCCAGAGCAGCCTATTAGCTTAAAAAGTCAGGCTCTCCCAGTTTATTCAAGGCCATCTCCAATTGTCTTGATCTATACCTGGCCACTGGTCTCAGATGGCTTTGAGACAGGTGACCTTGCCCAGTCCTCTCTCACTTAAATCCAATTCATTTGCATGCCATGGCCTCCCCTCCCTGATACCATGGTCCTGTTCAAGAATGAAGGATAAACAACAACTTCTACACCTTCCACCCAACCCAACCAAGCAGAATAAGTCGACTTTCTTTCATTTGACAGCTCTTCAACTACCAGAGAACACCTATGGTATGTCTCTTTGGGCTTCTCTTTTCCAGGCTAAACATACCCAGTTCCTTCACCCAAATTGTATATGCTTTGAACTCCAGGTCCTTCAGTCTCTTAGTTGCCCTTCTCTTCATACTCCCCAGTTTATCAATATCCGTCCTAAAATATAGTACCCTACACTAAACCCAGCATTCCAGTTTTTATTTGATGAGAGCAGAACACAACAGAACTATCACTACCTTATCATAGATGTGGCTAGGTGGCATAAACAAATAGAAATCTGAGCCTGTAGTCAGGAAGGATTTCCTATCTTCCAGAGCAGCCTATTCTGCTTTGTGATAGTTCTAATGGTCAATAATAATAATAACATTTATATAGTACTTATTACAGGCCAGGAACTGTGCTAATTTGAAATCCACCTTCAGACACTTACTAGCTAAATGATCCTGGGCAAGTCACTTTATTTAGTTTTCTCGGCTGTAAAATGAAGATCATGATAATGTTACCTCCCAAGGTTATTGTGAAGATCAAATGAGATAATATTTGTAAAGTACCTAGCACATAGTAGGAACTTAATAAATGTTTCTTTCCCTCCTAATTTGTGAAAGCTCAGTCTCTCTTAAAATAACCTAAGTTCATATTAGCTTTCCAGTTTACTAAAACCCCCAGATCTTTTTCAGAAGTTCTGTTTTCCATATCTATTTCCATATATCTATACAGGTGAGGTTGACTTCTTGATCCCAAGTAAGGATGAGACACCACAATTATGCTCATTAAATGTCATCTTTTTCAATTCAGCCCGATCTTCTAATCTTAGAAACCTACATTTGTGTTATACTTATATTGATAATAATGTTGTCCTCTGCCTCTATCCAAGTCAAGAGTAAAAATGTTAAATCACACAGGACTAAACAACAATGATCCCTGGCACACTCCCCTCAAGACTTCCTTTGGAGTTGACATAGAACTCAATGACTGCTCATTTGGTCCATTTATTCCACCAATTTTTAATCCATCTAAAAGTCTTATCCAACCCACACTCAACCTTTTCCATAATAGAATGAGCAATTTCATCAAGTGTATCACTACCATCTCAGCAGTGTGTATGTGTGTGTGTATGTGAATAAACATTTATTAAGCATCTATTATGTAGCAGGCACTATGTTAAGCACTGAGGATGATAGATAGATACATAGATAGATAATAAATAGATAGATTAGATGACATAGGAAGGAAGAGAGAGAAGAAGGGAAGGAGGGAAGGAAGAAGGAAAGGAGGTAGGAAGGAGGAAAGGAGGGAAGGAAGCAAGGAAGCAAGGAACAAAGGAAGGAAGGAAGGAAGGAGGGAGGGAAGGAAGGAAGGGAGAGAGAGGGAGAGAGAGAAGGAGGGAGGGAGAAAGAGAGGGAAGGAGGGAAAGAAAAAGGGAGGGAAGAAGGAGGAAGGGAAGAAGGGTGGAGGGAAGGGGGAAGAAGAAGGAAAAGGGGGAGGGAGGGAGGGAAAAAGGAGGGAGAGAGGGAGGGAGAAGGGAAGGAAAGAAGAAGAAGGGAGGGAAGAGAAGGGAAGGAAAGAGGAAGAAGGGAGGGAGGGAGGGAGGAAGGAAGGAAGAAAAAGAAATTCCATTATGTTTGAATTTTTTTTTCTTTTTGCTGAGGCAATTGGGGTTAAGTGACTTGCCCAGGGTCACACAGCTAGGAAGTGTTTGAGATCAGATTTGAACTCAGGTCCTCCTGACTTCAGGGCTGGGGCTCTATCCACTGCGCCACCTAGCTGCCCCTATGTTTGATTTTTTTAAGTCAGTCAGTATTGCTTTGTGACATCTCATACAATTTCACAATATAACACTTTGATGCTTCTATTCCTCAGGGAGAAAAATGCCATCTGGTACTGGGAACAGAGCCTGTTCCCCTGATATCTTAGCATCTCAATATTTTCAACTGATCCCACTCTTTCTAACATAAAAGTGGAACACAATTGATTTTTCTGCCCTTGCCTCCTTCTTACTCAGTCCTCCAAATGTCCTGACCAGGCAAGTCATGGAGTTTTCCAGGATCTATTGATTAAGTCACTGGAAGAAACGGCCATCTTGGGTCACTGAATTGCAGGTGGATGTATTCAGAGTTGCCAATGGAGAAGTTTAGGGGAGCTACTTGCATCCCCCTCTCATCAATAAGTATCCAATGAAGGTAAAGGTTAGTTTTCCCTCAGATGAGGGGATAAGAGGACTTGATGGCAAATGGATTTCAGCATGGATACATTAGCAACTAATGATAATGATGGGAAAAAAAAGGAGTGAGTGGAAAAACCAAACATGTAACTGGTGATTCTGGCATACAGCCTCAACAGCCCATAGGTCATGTCTGCAGAAAAGTAGACTCACTCCAACAGAGAAAATGAAGGCACCAGAAAATATCCCTACTTGCCCAGGAGCAACCACTCAGAATGCTAGTGCCAAAAGGCACAAAAATACTGTTTTTCTTTGTTTATACCATTTTGAACAACAAAATGTTGTCTCGGAGACCCATTACCATAACGGCAGTCACCCTCTGTGCACATAACTTGCTGCTTTCTCAAAATGTAATTATTCCCACTCTCCATGCTTTTAGCAAAAGATTAACTTGTAGCAATTTAAAAGGTCAATGCAAAGATCAAGCCGAGTGTTTTAATTTCCCCAAAATGCAAATGGGACCAAATTTCAGAAATAATATGCACTGCGGGTAGGCTGTCTATTTCCATGAAAAGTTTCTAGTGACATATGAATTGCTCCTTGGACAAGTTAGCCATGCATTAGAGTGGCAGATGTAACATCTGACAAGGTATTGGCCATGCTATGGTGAATACTGATTCTTATTGAAAAAAGACAAGCAAACAGAGCAATATATGTATCACTGGCTCTATAACATTCATGGTTAATGTTAAGGTTAACCTCACATTTTGGAGTAATAACAAAAAAATAAATGATTGTACATGTTTTTTACTGGCTATACATATTTCCCCTCACATGAATGTTTTGTTATTATGGTGCTCTGATGCTACAAACTAGAGGTACCACCTTTGTGCATAGTCACTTGGGGGTCTTTTTAGGGGCTCTGAGCATTTGGTATGGGAGTTATCAGCACTTCTTAGCAAATTCTGTTAGAAAGTTGCCTAGGAGGAGTGAGAAACTAAATGACTGGACCATGGTCACTAAGCTAGTTTTGTTTTTTGTTTTTTTTCAGACAGGACCCAAACTAAGGTCTTCTTAACTACCCTATAGCATTCTAACTCACAGTTACAATAATTATAATAATAAACATTGATATAGACCTTTAAAAAAATTTACTCCCCAAAGGGTAACTGACAATGGGGGAGCCATAGAGCCTCAATTTTGTCATCTGTAAAATGAAGAATTTGAAGGAATGGCCTTTGAGGTCCCTTCCAGAATCTTATTATCTCAATTTTACCAATGACAAAGAAAAAAAAACTTAGAGAAATGAACTGAATATCTCAGAATCAAAGGTTGGTCACTGTAAGAGGTAGGACTTGAATTCGGATCTTCCGACACAAAATCTGGTGCCCTTTCCACTATATCAGCTCCTTTTCTAGCAAATTGTGCTGAAAAGTAATTCTGATTGTGTAAAAAAAACAAAAGCATACCTTCCATGTTAAGGCTGAGAAATAATGTCAAAAAAGACTGCTAAAATGAGTTGTATAATTCTTAATGGCATTTTAATAGTTTAAATTAGGAGCAAAAGTTTGCCTAGCATGTTGGTTTGTATAAACATGGCCCTTTCACTATAATAGAAGTTGGAAACTGAGCACAGAGTTTTGGAAGAGATGAAAGGGAATAGAATTATCAGATACTAGTTCTCAATCTTTGTTCTCTCATTAAAAGAGCTATGTTTCATATAAATAACAAAAAACTTTCTCCCAGCTCTGCAATGGCACTAGCCGAGCCCAATATTTCTTAGTAATACAAACCCTGTCCTCAGCAATGTATTACGAGATGACTGATAGCCTAAAGTGCACTGTGCGTATGATTTACGGCATGCCCAAGTCGATATTGAAACCATTTAATTTATGCTATATACAGTTGGAGAGAGCTTGAAAATAAGTAAAAAGGTAAATTGCCCAAGAGGTTTGTTGAGTCCTCCCTCTTCACTTACTGCCATGATCCATCTTTCAAGCAAGTATGCAGAGAGTTAGGATAATAATAATGAGAGGTTCCCAGAGATGGACAGCTCCAGGGAACTGTTGATTCAGAACTCCATAGCATGTTTGAGACCCAGCATACTAATGATCTGAAGTTATTATGGATGTGTTTCCTACAGATGAAGTGGATATGAGAGGCAGCATCACATGGCAGATAGCAAGCCAGCTACAGAGTCAGAAAGTCTTGGGTTTGAGTTCCCACCTTGACAAATACTGGTCGTAGGACTCTGACCAAGTAGTTTAACTTTTCATGTTCTGGATTACTCTGGAAGACTATAAATTGAAAAGCAGTTAGTGATGGCATTGGGAGAAGTGCTTTCCTCACCAGAATTTCCAAACATCAATGAAATGATAAGTTGTTCACTCCTCCCATTCCCAGAATAGGGATATGTCACATATGAAAAGAGACACAGGTTTTCTGGAACGACTTCCTTTCCAAAGTAGGGTTTTTGGTTGTCTGATTGCATCCATTATAGTTCCCCTGCCCTTTGCCACCAAAGCACTCCCATGCTGTGTCCCATTAAAGCTTTTCATGCTACAAGATTTCTTGAACAGGTGGCTTATCCTGACAGGGAAGACAAATATGCCCCTTTATAGGATTTTTCCCACTTATAGAAAATGGTAATGATAGCAAGGAGATGAGTGTAGTGCTTAAAGCCATAATAACTCAGAATCCAAAGAGAATTGTGAAAATAAATCAGCTTACTTTTGAATATTTTTACTAGGAGAGAACCTATGATTTGGGTAGCAAATTTCCTTCTGAGCATCCCAGAAGGATGTGTACCAACAATTCCTTCATCTGATAAAATGGCCAATTTGATTAATGTTGTTCAATTCTATGAAGGGGGAGAGTGAGAGAAGGAAGAAATGAAATTCTATCTTCAAGGAGCTTACATTTTAGTAAGTAAGGAGAGACTACTGAATTGGGTAATTTCAATGGGTCATTGTTTTTTCCTCTCAAAATTAATGTCTTCATGGTTATCACATTCTTTTTGCTAACTAAATGATCTTGGACCAGTCTCTTTAAACTTTCAGTATCTCAAATGATTTGTCTTTAAAATTGGAGAGTTGGGGCAGCTCGGTGGCGCAGTGGATAGAGCACCAGCCCTGAAGTCAGGAAGACCTGAGTTCAAATCTGGTCTCAGATACTTAACATTCCCTAGCTGTGTGACCCTGGGCAAGTCACTTAACCCCAATTGCCTCAGCAAAAAAAAATAAAAATAAAATAAAATTGGAGAGTTAATTCCTGTCCTTACTTACTCCATAGGGTTTTTTTCTCCTAGACCTGGTATTTCATTAGCATAGAGCAATGATGTCAAACTCAAATATAAGCATAGCCCTGTGGGCCATATATTGATTTAGAAAACCACAAATTAACACTATCTATATTTTATTGTATTTTTATTTATTTCGCTATATATTTCCCAATTTAATCTGGTTCAGCTGCACTTGGGAGTATTGCCAGCACATGTGGCATTATTCGACACTTTTGGAGAAGAGGCATATATCTTTCTCTACCAATGGAAACTGACATCTCTCCTGAAGCTGTTAGTCTTAGAGATTTCCTGGAACAATGAGAGACTAATAATTTTTCCAGAATCACCCAGTGAGTTTGTGTCAGGATCAGGACTTGAAGCCCAGATACTGATTCTAAGACTACCTCTAATCCACTAAACCATTCTGTAAATCATTGCATTGAATACAGGAGCAAAATGGGCCTGAAGATAAGAGTCTGTGGCAGAACCTCATGCAAAAAGGGCTTCTGAATTTTGATCACAGTGAAAAAATTTGGTTCTCTATCCACCAAGTACTATCTGTGAAAGAGTCCTCTCCTCCCAATGGCATCATAAGGTGTTTTGTTGTTCCTTGGACAATGAGATGGGAAGTATATTTGAGCAGGTTGTTTTGATTGTCAGAAATCACTTTCAAAAGCTAGGAGGACAAATCAGGAGACACAATGTTTTGAAGCTTCTAAATGTTGAGAGTCACTGAAACTCTTGCATTTACTCAGTTCTAGGAAAGTGAATAGAACACTGGCGTAAGGAGGAACTAAGGTCAAATTCTGCTTCAGAAGCTTATCAGCTATATGACTTTGAGCAAGTCACTCAAGCTCTTTCAGCCTCAATTTTCTCATCTGTAAAATGAGGATAATAACAGATCCTACCATCTAGGACTATTTGAGACTCAAATGAGATAATGTCTGGAAGTGCTTTGTAAACCTTAAAGTGCTATATAAATGCAAGGTATTGTTATTATGTGGGCGATATCCTTCTTTGGGGGAGATCTGGAAGCACAATGGATGTGTCTCTTCATAGAATTTTCCTGTGCTAAGCCTGATGCACACTCTCCTCCAAATTCAAAAGTCAAAGCTATTTTACATTTTGAACATTAGCACATTTAATAGTTGCAGAATTCTCTCAGCTTTTCTGGAGATGACTCAATGATAACATGCAAGAAAAAAGAAAGGAAAGAGAGTCCTGATGTTTTTATTCCCCAGATGCCCTGCCTTTTTCCCTCTTTGCCTATCATTCCTCATCAACTTTCCACACATTTTTCAGGGAAGTTTCTTCCTTCTAAATGAAAAAAATGGCATATTTCAATTTAGACAATGGTATTCTAGCTCTAATACCAATTTGGGAAAGAGTTGCCTAAATTCAGAAATGAATGAATTCATAGGATCATTGATTTAAAACTAGAAGGGACCTTCAAGGTCAGCTGGTTCAATGTGCTCAATTTACACAGGAGGAAATCAAAGTCCAGAGTTGTTGAATGACTTGTTTTAGATCCCAAGCAACAGAACTGGGATTTGAACTAAGCTCCTTGAACTCCCAATATGAATCTTCCCACTGTACTCTATCTTTCCCAGGCCATTCCTATTTAATCTACTAGTTGTTTTGATAGTGATTTCATAGAAAATGAAAGATGTGACCAAATACTTATACCTTCAGGAAATCTAAACCTGGAATATATAAATCCCCTTTTTAACCATGTGTGCTTGCCACTATAGGATTCCCTACAGAGTGGGAGGGCTCAACAGAATTAGATTTCTCTTCTGATTTAGATCCCCCACCTCAGCAAATATATTGCCACCCATTTCATTTCAGACCCTGAATCCCAAAGCCATGTCTATACATTACTCAATCAGCTCTTTGAAAAAAATGGAAAATTTGGAATACCTTTTATTTGGTATAAAGAAAGCCAAACATCTACTAAATTATATTCTTCTGTTGAATTAACCTGTTGCTCTGCTGTTTTTCCATCTATAACCTAAACTCATTTCTTTCTTTCATGAATATGAAGGTCCATTGGGGCAAATTTAAACTCTTAGGTATTACTGAGACTAGGTGGTACTAGACTCATAGCTGGACTGCAGCTCTGGAAAGACACCCTTTGAGGGACAGAACCAAGATGGCAAACTGGACAACTTTAAAAACACATTCAACTGAATTCTGAGCAGAAAAGCCAACAAAACTTTACAGTGAGTTATTTTTCCAGTCCAGAGCTTCTTAGGAAGACAAAAACAAAAGTCTGCAGATGCTAGGGAGAGCACTGGCAGCAGAAGCAGCACCAACTATGGGCCATGGCAGCCCAGCAATGGTAGGGAACATTACAGTGCTCAGGGATGGGAAGGGGACTAAACATCTGATCAGATGTACTAGCTGTACTAGCCCTGGAAGCAAAACTAGGTGCTCTTTGGTAGCTCTGTTAGCCATTACCTAGTTATCAGTTGTAGTTCCAGAATGGAGAAGAGGGGAGCAGTCCCAGTTATGAAAGAGCAGAATACTTACCTGGATGAGGACCAGAGCACATGGCAAGACAGCATTGACCAGGGGCAGCTAGGTGGTGCAGTGGATAGAGCACCAGCCCTGAAGTCAGGAGGACCTGAGTTCAAATCTGGTCTCAGACACTTAACAATCCCTAGCTGTGTGACCTTGGGCAAGTCACTTAACCTCAATTGCCTCAGCAAAAAGAAAAAAAAAAGAAAGAAAGACAGCATTGACCAGATCTCTTTCCTGATCACGCCACTTTGGTTTTTTTTATATAATAATAGCTTTCTATTTTTCAAAATACATGCAAAGATAGTTTTCAACATTCACCCCGTGTAAGTTTTGTTTCAAATTTTTCTCCCTCCTCTCCTCTCTCCCTCCTCCCCTAAACAGCAAGCAATCTAATGTAAGTCAAATGTGGATCACACTACTTAGGAAGTATTGGAAATGTACACTCCCTCACTGAGTTCTGAAAGCAGTAGATAGATAATTTTTTTTAAAAATCAAAAGCTTACACCAGACATCTCCCCATCCTCAGAGGTAAGCAGAGCCCAACTCTAATATTCCAAAGTTAAGAAATAGACTAGAAATATGAGCAAACAACAACCCCCCAAAAAAAACTGATCATAAAAAGCTTCTATAAGAGAAAACCTCTAGACACAAACTCGGAAGGCAATGATGTGAAAATATCTCAGAGCAAAAGCTAAAGAAAAATGCAGATTGGACAAAATCCTCAATTGTCTGGAAGAAATTAGATATAATCCAAGGCTTATACCTTTTACCAAGATAAGATCAAAAAGAATCCATGATCTAGCCATAAAGGGCGATATTAGTAAATTCAAAGAACATAGAACATATTAGCTATAAGATTTATGAATAGGAGAATTTATGAAAAAACAAAAGATAGAGAGCACTGTAAGATGTAAAATGGATCATTTTTAATGACATTCAATTAAAAATTTCATACAAATGAAACCAATGCACCTGAAATTAGAAGGGAAACAAAAAATGGGAGAAAGGGGATTTTGTAAACAGTTTCTTGGATAAGAACCTCACATCTCAAATGCATAGAAAACATTGTCAAATGTATAAGAATATGAGTCATTCTCTAGTAAATGGTCAAATTATAAAAACAAGTTTTTGTAGGAAGAAATCAAAGCTATATCTAGTCAAATAAAAAATGTTCATTTGTTTAAAAATGCAAATTAAAACAATTTTAAGATGTCATCTCACACCTATCATATTGGCTTAAATGATAGAAAGGGAAAATGACAAATGTTGGAGAGGATATGGAAAAATTGGGACATTAATACACTGTTGATAGAACTGTGAATAGATCCAAGTATTTTGGAGAGAAATCTGGAATTATGCCCAGATAGTTATAAAACTGTATATACCCTTTGATTTCCCAAGGTGATCAGGGGAAAAGGAAAATAACTTTTATGTTCCAAGATACTTAACAGCAGTTCTCTTTGTGATGGCAAAGAACTGAAAATTGAGGGGATGCCCATGAATTGGAGAATAGCTAAATAAATTTTAGTATATGATTGTAATGAAATACTTGCTGTAAGAAACAATGAGCAGGTTGATTTTAGGAAAACGTGGAAAGATTTGCATGAAATATTGAAGAATGAAACAAGCAGACCCAAGAGAACATTATATACAGTAACAGCAATACTGTTCAAGAGTAAGAGTGAGTAACTAAGCTATTTTAGATATATGAATATTCAAATCAACTACAAAGGACTATGAAGAAAGATGCTATCTACCTTCAGAAAAAGAACCAATATGTGGAATTATATATTGTTTAGTTTTACATATATATCTGTGTCAAATGTTGGCATTCTCTAATACAGGACTAAGAAGGAAGGAGGAGAAACAGCCTGGAACTTAAATGTAACAAAAATAAAAGAAATATAAAAAAGAAATGAAATATATGCAAGAAAATCACCAAAAGAGAGAGAGAGAGATTTAACAGCCTGGTAAAGGAGATGCAAAAAAAAAATCTTTTAAAATAGCTCCTTAGGGGCAGCTAGATGGCACAGTGAATGGAGCATCAGTCCTGGAGTCAGGAGAATCTGAATTCAAATCAAGCCTCAGACACACTTCCTAGCTGTGTGACCTGGGGAAGTCACAATCCAATTGCCTAAACCAAAAAACAAACAAACAAGCAAAAATAGCTCCTTAAAAATTAGAATTAATCAAGTGGAAGCTAAGGACTGTATGAGACATCAAGAAATACTAAGTCAAAATCAAAAGACTAAAAAAAATTACTCAAAAAATATGAAATATCTCATAGGGAAAAACTGACTTGGAAAATAGACTCAGAAGATCAAAATTTTTTATTAAATTTTTTATTTTATTTTATTTGCCTGACATATATGTGGGTAATTCTTCAACATTAACCCTTACATAGCTTTCTGTTACAAATTTTTCCCCCTAACTCCCCTCTCCTCTCCTAGATGGCAGGATATCCACTACATGTTAATTATGTTAAAATATTGGCAAATCGAATATATGTATACATATTTCCAAACTTATCATTGTTGTGCAAGAAAAATCTTATCTACACAAAAGACATATCAGATAAAGGAAACACAATGTAAGCAAACATCAATCAAGAGTATGGGAATGTTATGTTGTGGTCCACATTTCACATCCCTCTCTCTGGGTGTATATGGCTTTCTTCAGTGAACAATTGGAGGTGGTTTGAAACATTTCATTGTTGAAGAGAGCCATGCAGGAGATCAAATTTAATAATTATTGATCTGCCTGAAAGTCATGATCAGAAAAAAAAGAGCTTAGATACTGAATTTCAAGAAATCATAAAGGAACACTGTTCAGATATCTTAATCCCAGAAGACAAAGTAAAAATCGAAATAATTCACTGGTCATTTCCTGAAAGAAATTCCAAAATAAAAACTTCCAGGAGTATTATAACTAAAATCCAAAGATCCCATGTCAAGGAAAAAATATTGCAAGCAGCCAAAAAAAGATAATTTAAATACCATGGTAACAATCAGTCTTCCATATTTAGCAGTGGCAATTATGAAGGAGCAAAGGGCTTGGAATATAACATTCTGGAATGCAAAGGAGCCAAGTTTATAATCAAGAATAACCTGTCCAGAAAAACTAAGTATGATGCTACAAGAAAAAAAAAGTGGATATTTAATGAAATATAGAACTTTCAAAGCATCTCTGATGAAAGGACCAGAGTGAGTAAGAAATCTGACATTCAAACCCGAGACTCAAGAGAAACATAAAAAAGTAAACATGAGTGAGAAATTATAAGGGATTTGACAAGCTAAAACTCTTTACCTTCCTACATGGTAAAATAATACATATAATCCCTAAAAACTTTATCATTATAAAGGCAGTTAGGAGTATATTTAGAGAGTATAGGTGTGAGTCTAAGTGAGTTAAGCTGAGGTAATCTCAAAAGAAAAATAAAAGGATAAAAAGGAGAGATGTATTAAGAGACAGGAAACTTCTTAGACTGTACAAAGAGAGGCTAAGCATACAGGAGTAAAGTAAACATAGCATTGGGATCATTGCAGAGCATCACATATTAAGAGGGACTTTAATAAACTGAGGAATGTCCAGGCAAGATTGACCAAGATGGTTAAAAGCCTTGAAATCAAACCATATAACAATCATGACATATGATGATGAGTTAAAGGGACTGGAGGTGTTTGTCTTAGAGAGAGAGAGAGAGAGAGAGAGAGAGAGAGAGAGAGAGAGAGA
>JAJPUD010001951.1:131089-168012 GCA_023553655.1 Myrmecobius fasciatus
AGAGAGAGAGAGAGAGAGAGAGAGAGAGAGAGAGAGAGAGAGAGAGAGAGAGAGAGAGAAATCAGAAGGAGATGATGTTCATTTTCAAGTATTTGAAGAGCTGTCATGTGAGACAAATTAGACTTGTTCTTTGTATAGATAGACCTACAGTAAAAAATAATGGGGGACAGCTACAAAGAGATGAATTTTGGCTTGAAATAGTAAAAAAAAAATCTTAACAATTGAATCTATTCAAGAGTCAAATGATTCCCCTCAAAAAGTCAGTACTTCCACTCATTGAAGTTCAACAGCCAGAAGCTAGATGACAACTTGTCAGGTGTCATACAAAGAAAAAAGTTTTTCACAAAGTTAGACAGCTAAATACCATAGTGGATAGAGTATTGGACTTAGAATCAGAAAGAAATGAGTTTGAATATTGCCTCAGACAATCACAAAAGGAGTGAACCTGGCCAAGCCATTTAACATTAAGTAGACTTAATTTTCTCGTCTGTACAATGTGGGCAATGTTGGCATTTACTTTACAGGGCTCTTGTAAGGATCAGATGAGATTACCTGAAGTTTTTTGCACATCTTTATAGTGTTGTATAAATGCTAGCTATTAGTATTATCAATTACAGATTGGACTAGAGGACTTCTAAATTCCCATCTGACTGAGATTCTATTATAGCTATGTTAGCTTAGACAAATTCTCTGGGCCCATTCTCTCTTCTGAAAATGAGGTGGGATGTCAAACAAAATGATTTAAAATCCCCTTCAACTCTAGAAACCTATAAACCTAATATAATAACCGGTAAGAGTGAGGGCCGGTTGCTGATTTTTAATGAAAGACATCTGCTTGCTAAGCTGACAAAATGGAAATATGATGATCAGGATGATAATAATGAAGACGATGATGATAATGATGATGATGATGATGATGATGATGATGATAATGATAGCTCACATTTAAATAGCACTTAAAAGTTTGTAAAGCACTTCACCTCCACTATGTCATTTGATTCCTAGGTTAACCCTGTGAAGTTGAGTCTATGCTGCTGTCTCACTTAAACAGCATTTGGATATGACAGCAGCAGAGGGTGGGTGTTCTACCTATTCACTGTTCCATATTAATCCAGCTCCAGCTCCTGTGCCATGGCTGCTGCACCTGACAGACAACACTACCGTGTCAGCACCTTGGTCAGTGCCCCAATTGCTGACAAACCACAACAAATGAAAATGTACCAGCAATAACCAATAACCCATACTCTGTTTCCTTCTCAGATATATATACCAGCCATAAAATGTGGTGTATGCATTGCTAATAGACAGCTAAGATGACATGTTGCAGATTATCAAACATTTACTGGAACACCTTAAATGAACGGATTTATTACTTGATGTATCCATTTTCAAAGTAGTTGGAACAGCAACTGAACTCACTGAATCGACTTTCTGACATCTAATATGTCACATACATCGAATCATTGGGGGAAAAAAAGTATGTAAGCAAGACTTTCAAAGCACATTGTAGCCAGCTCATAATTTGGAAATAGATCAAGAAAAAACCATTTCAAGAATTCATAATTTTTTCTATACAAAGCAAAAGAGTGAGAAAACCAAAATAATTATAGGGTCACTCAGTCAAAAAAATGTATTAAGCACCTACTATGTGCCAGGCACTTTACTATGGCCTGGGATAATAGATTCGGCCTAAAAGGGATCGCAGGAACCATTGAAAGGGATCATAGAAGCCTTCACTTTACAGATGAGGAAACTGAGACTAAGAAAAACATCATAATTTATCACATAGCTAATGTCTGAGGCAACAGACAAATTTAGGTTTCCCTGACTCTAAGTATCACTTTCTATCTATTGTCCCACCTAGCTACTTCTTCAGGCTTGTATTTCTCTATCAAACCTTGCACAGACCATCACAAACCCAAAGGGAAATCAATATTTCTTCCTCTCGATTATGGTAGCCACACAAATTAGTTCAATACCACAGGCCTGAGCTCTAAGAAAAAATCAAGTTAGTAGACTATAAAAATAATAAAACTTGAAAACTTTTTGCCACAAAAAATATACTAATATTACATTTTTCAGCTTCTGATACTCATGCCCATGGAACTATAATAGAAAAGACTTTAGAAATCATCTAGTTCAACCCTCTCATTTTATAGATGAGGAAGCTGGGGCTAATGGAGATTAAGTGACTTTCCCATCAACACAAAAGTGATAACACATTAGAGGTAGTTGTTTGAACATAGGTCCCTTAGATCTTGGGCTTTTTCCATTTTATTATGTTGCCTTGAGATCCAAGAAGTTGAATATACACATGTATTTATATTTACATATATATACACATATATACACATATATATGTATATAAAAATGTATGTATATAGTACATACATCATTATAATAATATTTGGGGGTTTATAAAGTGCTCCAAGATGCATGTAAAAAGAAACAGGTGGGTAGCACACTAGCCTTTGAATCAGGGAAGTATGAGTTCAAATTCTGCTTAGACATCTTCTAGCTATGTGATCCTGGGCTAATTTTCCCAGCTATATAACAAGAGGATTTTGCCCCTTCTACGGCATCTAATCTTCCAATTTTAAATCTAAGATGCTTTGATATGGATGCTATAGAAAATTTTTTTTAAATTATGGACATTTTAAAAAATCCTATCTACATCTATAATGCTGATGTCAACCACAGTCATTTCAATGTGTTCCACAAATACAAAACAGAAGCTGTAAAAATACTAACCTATGTAGAAGAAACAATGAAATATAAAGATTTTTTTGCTCCCTCTCCTCTAGCTCTCGGGGATTCACTGAAGACATAGTCAAAAATATCAGAACGCTTTACTGTGCAAGAATATGACCATGACTTGGACTAGTTATATGTAAAAGTAAGTACTGAATATACACCATTAGAGACATTTATTCAATCTAACTAGTATTGTTTTGATTTTGAAAAAAAAATTTACACAAGTAGGAATACCCTATCTAATTGATAAAGTGGAGACCAGTACATTGGGCCCTGAACTCAGGGCAATCAGACAAATGTCATGGGATTCAATGACAGCTTGGAATTATTGGATGATATCTGACTTTAGGTCTCATACCTGATTATGAGAGGTCCAGAGCCAGGGTGGTTCTCCCTGAAGTCAATCCGACTTTAGCCATTCTTTGGATTTCTAGGCATAAGAACTGTGCTGAATGAGTCATCTCTGTGTGGCAATGTCATGACTTTGAGTTGAAGTTATAGCATAAACAGATGGCTTATGAGCATGAAAAGGCTGTTGGCTTAATACTGGTTCCTTTAGGTTTTTTTTTTTTCATTTTAGCTTTTCCTTTAGTGATTCTGTGAGCCCTAGGCAAGACAGTAAGAGTTAAGAAGGAAGGACAGTTCAACTGAAACATTGAATATCCTTGTTCAATTATGTTTCCTCGATTTCCAAATCTGAGTCTTAAACACAGGTTTAAGTTTTGAGGGTTTTTTTTAGTTTACTTTGATTGAGAAAAGAGACTTGAAATACACTTCTTCATGGTTTTGCTTAGCCAGACCAAACCAAGCAGGGCAGCAGAAGGACAGAAATATCAAGAAATAATGAAAATAGGAAAATATAATACCACTTACAAACTCCAGAGACAGAAAAGATATTCTGTTTTCACTAAGTATTTGGGGACAAGATAAGATAGACTGTAATAGTGTTGCATATAACAGACCATTTAGTAAGCTTGTTAGTAACAGGAATACACTGTACTGGATCTTCTCTAGACACTGGGGACAGTCCTATTCTAGGAAGATTGTAGAGCCTTTAATTCCAACTGTCCTGCCTTTTCTGTACAATGTGGATTCTTTTGTATTGTAATGATTCCTGAGAATGTTCTACATATAGATTCACAACCAAATCAAGGCCCCACTAGCATCAATTTTACCAGTAAGCACAGTTATTATATGAAGCAATAATCTCAAACACATTAGAGACTTCTACTTCTTATTTCCTTAAGATATAGGAGATTAAGGTTTTGAGCATTTAAAGGCAAGAGGGAAGAAAAAAAATCTCTCCATCATGAATTCCATGGGTTTTTATCTTGACTAATGACTCAGGAATTGAGTCTCTAAAAATCAATGTGTTGCTGAATTTTAAATATGTGTCTCATTAGCAGTAGGAGTCATTAAGGTCTTTTGGTTTCACCTGCAATTAAGAAAAAAATATTTAAATCTTCCTAATTAGTTAATTATCAGCTTATTCAAAATGGCATCTGTAATGAAATAATCATCTTTGATACATTAGCTATGTGACCCTAACCAAGTCATTTAACTGCTCTAAGTCCATCTAAAAATGAGAAAACTTTACTAGATGGCCTCTGAGGTCCTTTCTATGATGCTAGTTTTATAAGAGGGGGAGAAAAAGTTGCTAATCTTGTATTCCATATAATTTTTGTTATTGAAATCATTGTAACCTGTAGTCCTCAAGATCTAACACCCCCCACCAAAGCAAAAGAACATATGTGAGCCAGTGATTCATTGGACCCTGGAGTGAGAAAAGGTGATCAATGGAAAAGTGTGACTATTAACCTAGTGTACCAATAGTGGTCAGACATACCTGGAAGTATAAATTCAGAACTAAAGAGAAAGTTAGTTTGAGAAAAGCATACCATAAGGAAATGGACTTTACAATCCAATAGAAAGCTACTGTTCCCAACAAGATTTGGGATCTACATAATGTAAGTGATCTCACTTATAATATCTAATCAGAACCGAGTAATAGGGTCAAGTTAAAACAAGGTGAATTTCTCAAAGGGTCAGGGAATGCAGATGCTACAATAGTAGTAGAGAGGTTAATGGCAGGAGAGTTTGGAAAAAATAGCTTAGGGGCATAAAATGCATGTTCACATCTTATTGGGAGCCTGGAGGAGCATAAGTGAGCCAGATGTGCCTGCACAATCTGAGATCCTTCATTATCACTGACCCTTCCCCTGAGGGAAAAATGAATAGCAATGCTTCCCACAGTCAAGTCCAATGTATCCACATATTTATGGAGTTTAAACAGAGTTAAGAAGGGATATATATCAGATAGACTTTTCCAGACTAAATTAAGATGTACCCATATTCCTCTATACCACCATAATGAGAATTGGAGAAGCAGATTCTTCAGCCTATAAATAATAGTCCTAAATATTGCACGGTGGTGGGGGAAGATTGGCCAAGGAGATACTAAAGAGAAGGGACAAATATCTAGTAATAGAGAACTAGGAATAAATGGCTTACAAACATTGTAGGCCCACTAGAATTTTGAGAGCAGGAACTGTTTTATTTTTTGTCGTTGTATCTCCAGTGTCTTGCTTAGTGCCCTGCATACATCAGATGTTTAAAAATAAATGCTTATTAATTGGTTGACTGATTCTTATAGAAATTTTGTAATCCATGAACTCTTATCATTTATACTATAACTTTCCTCTTCTATTGTTCACCCCCCTGTTGTTTTTATAAAGGAAAGAACTGTCTATTGTAAACTTTGGGATGATCAATATGTTGGGTTGAATCATTTCAATCTTTTGAAAGGATGGGTACTGTTATGTCTGTCCATCTTTTATTTTCTTATTTCTCCCTTGGTTAGAGAAGAGAAAGAGCTCAATAACAAATTATTACACAGTTATGTCAGCAGAAGAAAGGGAAAAAAAAAAAACCAAGACCACCATGCTATCCAGAAATTTGCTAATGCATTGTATTCAAATGAATGGATTCCAAAAAAAAAAACTGACTTGAGGATGTCATGGGACAGAAACTTTGTTCTTATCTTCGGTTTCTAAGAAACAAAGATTCCCTGACTTACATATAACTGTGATGGGCTAACTAGAACGAACACTGGAGAACTGTGGCTTGTAGAAAATGATTTAGGGAGTTGAAGGACCCATTAATCTAGCACTGAGTTAAATAGCTTTCTTTTAGCACAATGGATAGCATACTGGATGGCAAATCAGAAAAATCTCAAGTCATATCTGACAGATAACGATTAGCTCCATGACTTTGGACAAATCATAATTTTTGTCTCTCTGTCTCAGTTTCCTCACCAGTAAAATGGGGATAATACTTTCCAGAGCTATTGCAAGGATAAAATGAAATATTTCTCAAGTGCTTTGCATACTTTAAAGAGCTATACTGCAAATCTGCTAGTCATTATTGTTGTTGTTATAAGAATTTATAACTTTTACCCTGATATATTATTTCTGAATTTCTATATGCTTTCTTCTGTCATATATAAATCCAAAACATGAATTCTTACACTCTGAAATATGCAAAGATGGGGAGGAAAGAACAAGGAATAAATAAAGGATTAAATTCCTGCCCACATCTAACCCCAGTACCTCTCCTATGCCCAGACCCACATCACAAACTGCCTATTGTATATTTTTCACTGGATGTCCTACAGGCATATCAAACTCGAACAGAACTTGTTCTCTTAACCCTCTCCCCAAATTCACCCTTCTTCTGAATATCCCTTTTTCTTTTCATAGTCCCACTCATAGGTAAGCATAGATCATGGGCTAATTACACTGATCCTCCATCCATCCAAAGCTCAGGTTTCAAATCTTAGTGTAACTTTCTGCTCTTCATTTTCATTCACCTTACCTCAATCAGTTGCCAGATCCTATTCTTTCTACCTCTACATATTTCACATCTGCCCTTTTCTCTTCACTTTCAAAGCCACTATTTTAATTCAAGGATTCACTACTTTTTACCTGAAATATTGTATTTCCTAATAGGTCTCAACTATCACAAATCTCTGCCCATTCCAACCCATATTCCACACAGATACCATTGTTTTTTTTTTTTTTTTTCCAAAGTGCAGGTCTGATGGTATCATTCCCTTTCTCAGTAAATAGGGGCTCTCTATTACCCTTAGGATCAAATAAAATTTTCTGTTCAGCATTTATAATCTTCTACAATTTGATCCCAACCTACCATTCTAGGTTTATTACATAATAATCCTCTCTCCACAATTCAGAAAACTGTCTTTCCTTAATGTTCCTCATAAATGGAACTCCTTTTCCTATTTCTGGACCTTACTACTGGCTGTCCCCTATGCCTAGAGTTCATTCCCTTTTCCCATCAACCAATTAGAGTTTCTTCAAGACCCATATCAAGCACCTCTTTCCACATAAAGTCTTTCTCCCAGTTGACAGTGCTTCCCTACCCCCACCAAAAAGAAAATTCTTGGGGCAGCTAGGTGGCACAGTGGATAGAGCACCAGCCCTAAAGTCAGGAGAACCTGCATTCAAATCTGGTCTCAGACACTTAACATTCCCTAGTTGTGTGACCCTGGACAAGTCACTTAACCTCAATTGCCTCAGCAAAAAGAAAAAAAAATAAAAAAAAGAAAATGCTTATTGTATCTCTTTTTAAAATAATATTTTGTTTATACCTACATATATATTTGTTATCTCCCCATTTGCTTGTTGCAGACAAAGAGACTCGCTTTTTATTTTGTATCCTTATACCAAGCACAACACTTGATACATAGTTGGCACTTTATACATCCTTTGGTTCATAGATTGACTAATTAAGCAATGCAACCAATTACAGTAGTGCAGAAGAACAGGGAAAAGGGAATTAGAACTAAATGTGATAGCTCTCTGAACCCAAAGGAACCAAGAGAGCTCAAAGGCCACTAGAGTGTGCAATCAAAAAAGATTTAGAGAATCATGAAAAATAGAAATGCAAGAGTTAAAGCAAATTCTACCGCCACCCACCCAACCCTTCCCAAGTGGAAGAGCTAGGGTGATTTATAAAAGTTAGCTGTATCCTTCAGTGACTTGTGGAAAATCCCCTTTTCAATCACCCAAAAGCTGGTATGCTGTGGATAACAGTCAAAAGAAGCCTCTGGTGTCTTCTCTCAGAAGGGAACCTGGGTTTAAGGAACTTAAAGCAGTGAACACAGTTGAAACTTGAATGGAGTACCAATAATCTGAAGGCTACAGTGGAACCTAGGGTGCAGGAGGGCTACTGCCTCCCAACTTCAACTCTGGCACTTCAGCATCATTATTTCTTCCAGATAACTCGACAGAAAAACATGGCCAGTGAACTGGTTTAAACCAAAGTATGGCTAACACAAGGAGGCAATGTAATACAATCTGCCTTCAAGTCTCACCTCTAACCTGAAATGACAATGTGACTTCAGGGGAAAAGTCATAGCAATTAATTCACTGTGCCCCAGAAACTGTCTAAGTTATCCAGCAATTACTGATCCACATTGGTAGGAGTTCCCTCACTGGGAAGCTTCCTACACCTAATGACATGACACAGCTGAACAAAAGAAAAAAAAAAACTGAATAATGTAAAGGACAGTATTTTTTTTTTTTTTTTTTTGCTTTGGCAATTGGGGTTAAGTGACTTGGCCAGGGTCACACAGCTAGGAAGTGTCTGGGACCAGATTTGAACTCAGGTCCTCCTGACTTCAGGGCTGGTGCTTTAACCAAGGACAGTATTTTTTAAAGAAGTTTTATTGATATCTTTTGTTTTTTTACATCAGTAGAACTATTCCAAGAATCCTTTTCCTACCCCTCTTCCAGATATATCCATTCCATATAACAAATATTTTTAGAGAAAAATAAAGGGGGCAGCTAGGTGGCGCAGTGGATAGAGCACCAGCCCTGAAGTCAGGAGGACCTGATTTCAACTCTGATCTCAAACACTTAACATTCCCTAGCCGTGTGACCCTGGGCAAGTCACTTAACCCCAATTGCCTCACCAAAAAGCAAAAAAAAAAAAAAAAGAGAGAGAGAGAGAGAAAAATAAAGATGGGGGGAGAATCAACAACATTGGGAGGAGTGTGTGTGTGTGTGTGTGTGTGTGTGTACAATACAACATACCACAGTTGTAGACTTTTAATCTTTGTAAAGAGCAGTAGTGACTTGTCATATATTTTTTGTCATGCTGTAATTTTACAGTTTTCACTTTTGATTGTTTTCTTTCTTTACACTTACATTGTTGAAATCATTGTTTATTATTGTCTTAGTTTTATTTATTCTAATCTGTATCAGATTGTGTAAATCTTTCAACACTGCTCTGTAGTCATCATGTAGTCATCATTTTTTACAACACTAATATTCCATTGCATTTGTGTACCATAATTCATTTAACTGTTCCCAATCAATGGATATCTGCCTTCTTTCTAGTTCATTATTGTCATAAGAATTTTTGCTATAAACACTTTGGTGCATATGGAGACTTTCTTCTTATCCATGGCCTCCTTGGGGTATACGTCTAGTAGCAGAAATTTCTGGGGCAAAGGATATGGATATTTTAATCACGTTATTTTCATAATTCCAAATTGTTTTCCAAAATGATTATGCTGATTCATGGGAGACCCAGTGTTCTAAAGCAATGATGTCAAACTCAATTGAAAATAGTTCCTTCTGGCCACATATTGACTTAGAAAACCACAAATTAAGATTGTGTTGTATTGTATTTTAATTTATTTTGTTAAACATTTCCCAAATACATTTGAATCTAGGTCTTGTACTTTCCAACAAGTTTGACATATCTATAAAGTGATTAGAGAACCAGCTTTGAAGTCAAGGCTAGGCTTGGGTTCAGAAAGCTGTAACACATTCTGTGTAACCTACAATTAATCCTCTTCAGGCTTCAGACAACTCTCTGAGATTCTAAGTTACTTATAAATTACAGATCTGCATCAATGGAAGGAAATTCTTCCTTCCATTTTTCTTCCACACCAATGAAATCATAGCTCTGGATCAAAAAGAAGGACAATACCTGGTTCAAGTAAAAATAATAATAATGATGATGATGAATTTTGTACTCCTTTCGTGGATTTTAAAATAAAGTTCTATTTTTCTTGATTTGTTTTGAAAAAAAAATACTCATTTCTTTATATAAAGCTTTTGTCTAGCAAACACAACTTTCTCACCATCTAAAAACAATTTAAGACACAAGAACATGAGTCATCTCTTCTGTTACTTACAAAGACCTGTTTCCAAAAGCAGAGTGAAAAACTGCCCGTACTTTTCTTAATCACTCCAAATTACTGAAAATCCAATTTCTGGGGTCACTCTATTGGCTGAGATCCTGTAGGAAGACATTTCTCAGTCCAGCAGGCAATGTTTTCCAGACCATTGGCCTTTGCAAACTTTCCCAAAATGAAAATAATAAAGTAGTTTATCATTCCATTCATACAGAAACCAATGTATGCCTTTTGGGAGAATGACAGCTTGCCATCAAGGTGGCACCCAATACCTCACACAGTGCCTTGTAGTCCATGAACGGTTCATAAATGTTAATGGGATTCAAGGAATCCACCAAATACTTATAAAATGCCTACAAGGTACAAGGCACAGTGGTGGGCTCTTTCTAGCATGAGGTATAGATAACCAGAGTTGCAATCAGAAAGACTGAGGTCCAATTCTGACTGCTACACTTACTAGCTATATGATTCTAAGCAAATCACTTAATCTCTCTGTGACTCAGCTTCCTCATCGTTAAAATGAGATGGGTAACTTCTAAAGACCCATCCACTTCTACATCCATGATCTTATGGAGATGAAGACCAAAATGACAGCCTTTGTCCTTAAAGAATTTATATTATTCAAGGGGAATATAACATTTCTCCAAATTAGAAATGGTGTTTTGGATAGAGTACCAATCCTGAAGTTAGGAGGACCTGAGTTCAAATCTGACCTTAGACACTTAACACTTCCTAGCTGTGTGACCATAAGCAAATCACTTAACCCCAATTGCCTCAGGGGAAAAAAAGAAATTACAGAATTAGATAGAAACAAATAATCAATATGGGTTAAAGAAGATCATGGAGAGCTTAGGACCTGAGCTGAACCTGGAAGAAAGATAAGGATTGAAGGAGGTAGAATTGAAAAGAAGGTGCATTCCTGACCTCTCTGAATCCACAGAGGTAATAAGGAGACCAAATACCAAGGCTCAGAAACAGATAATAATAATAAAGGATGGGGAATAACATGAAATAATTTTGGAAAATGTAGATGAGAGCCATACTATGGAGGGCTTTAAAGACTGACTGAGTAGTTAGCATTTTGTAGTATTAAAGAAATATTCCAGTTTGGGGGGCAGAGGAATGGCTGTGTCTTAAAAAGATCATCTTCACTAGGGCAGAGAGGGTGAATTCAAAAGGTACCAAAGGCAGAGATCTCAATTAGGAAACTATTATAATACTCTAGATAAAAGGTGCTTAGGGAGCATATCTAAGGTAGGCACTATGTGAGGGCAGAGAAGGGAATGGATTCAGTTGATGTTCTAGATATTGACTTGGAAATTGATGGAATGGAGAAATTGAAGGAGAAGGAAAAGTCAAGGATGACTCCATTGTTACTTGACTAGAAGGATGGTGTTGACATTGATGGGAATAAAAGAATTTGAAAGAAAAACACAGGTCATTAGATTTAGAGCTCAAAGATTCAGAGCCTTTAAGATCAATCACCTTATTTATACCTTCATTTTATAGATGAAGAAAATGAAATTAAGAGAGACAAAATGACTTCCAAGGCAGCAAAAAGCCAAGCCTAGGTTGTCCATCATCAAAGCAAAGACCTTTTCTACTGTGTTACTCTCTATAAGATTAGGGGGAGAAGAATGGAAGTCAACTGTACTGAAGTGAACTCAATGGAATAAATGACATTTGGCTATCGACCCAGAAGACCAAAATTTAAATCCTGACTTTTCCACTCGCTAACTGTGACCTTGAATAAAATATGCTCTAAAGTTCCTTCAAGTCTTTACTCTATTATCCTATGAGCTTACAAAGGACACTGAATCAAGCACTAGAGCCAATCCTTGCTAACTTCCCAGATAGCTGTCACAATTAGCTTCCTGAGTGGCTCCTCCCACTGCACTTCCCAATAAGACATCCCCATGGGTGGCTGGAAAATAGAACAGCAGCCGAAAGAGAAACCCAGCATGTCTTGCCTGAAAATGGAATTGCTCTTTCTGATCAAAAGCTTAAGGCAAACACATCACCAATAGAGTTACAAATAGCAAGAGGCACTTTGGAAAAGACTTCAGTCCCAAGCAAAGGGCAGAATTCATTTGTGTTCACTATGGAAACAGTTACTGACGGCTCTTACAGTGGTTTCTTCAGCCAATCCTCCCCCACATCACTTATGGTAATGTTGGCATAATTAATCAATAGTCTGCAAGATCTTGGGTTCCCATTATGGAGGAAACTTGTAGGGCCTAGCACCTGCTCACAAGTACCTTGCAGTCTAGGAGAGGAGATGACAATATTAATATACATGAAACAATTTAAGTCCTGGATTCAAATTCTGACCCTTGCATTTATAGGTTATGTGACTCTGGACAAGTAACCTCCTAGTGCTCCAGGCAACTCTCTTAATGCTCTATAGCTACTTTCTATATGTAGAAGACTAAGGAGTGACCTACATTGGTAAAGGAAGTTTTTTCACCTGTGCAATCATAAGTCCAGTTCCCATTCCCATAAGACAGTATATATCAAGAGCTAAATTGTTTTATATATACTCTAATTGCAGTATCCCAGAGGAGTTCAGCAAGAGCTCAGTAATCCGGGAAAGAATCCTCAAATATGAGTGCAGAATATTAAATATAGTATATGCAGAGTATATAAAACTAGAATTAGAAGGAGCCTAGAAACCATCTAGTCCAATCATCCCATTTTAAAATGGGAGGAAATTGAGACCCAGGGTACTTTAATGGTTTCCCCAAGGTTTCATGTGTAAGTGATCAAAAGATTATAAAATAATAGATGCAGAATTGGAAGGAACCTGAGGCCATTTAGTACAATGGTACCAAATTCATAGTGAAATGGGAGCGCTAAACCATCCATGAGCATCCCTGAGGGCCATATGTCAATATGATTGACTTAGAAAATCACATATTTGTATTTCTTATTAATACATGAGCACATTCAAATCGGTTAGGAATTATATTTAAGGTTCAGGTCTTAGCATGCAGCCCTGAGGGCAATATATGTGGTACCTCCATTCTCCTCCAACCCCCTCCTTTTACAGGTAAGAAAACCCCTTTTAGATAAAATATAAAGTTCTCTGTATAGTGAATAAAGCCCTACACAATCTAACCCCAATCTAGCTCTCCATCCAGTGAGGATGGGACATTACTCTCCTTCCCATACTTTGAAATCTAAACATAATTCACATGCAATCATGTATCATCCAGCTTCATCCTTTATACTGATTGTCTTAGAACCTGGAATGTCCTTTCTCCTTACCTCCACCCCATAGGCTTCTTCCTTTCCTTTAAGATGTCTTCTGCATGAAACTTTTTCCAATCTCCTTCCCCAGCTGCTGGTGGCTTCCATCCCAAACTACCTCATATTTAACTATTTGTAAATATTTATATTAACTTATTTTGTATTTATACTGTATACATTTTTATAGATACCTGCCATCCAACACAAGCTTCTTGTAAGCAGGGATCATTTCATTCTCTGTACTAGTGTGACTAGAGTTTAGCATAGTGTCTGGCACATTTAATAAGTATATATCTAAGCATATGTATATATATATATATCCTATATCATATATAAGTATATGTAATTTAAGTACTTAATATGTGCTTATTGATTGATTGTTTAAATCTCTTGTCTAAGGTCAAGCAGGTAGAAGATCAGTTTATGCTCCTTTAAGTAAGAGAGTATCCAAGTGAAGAGGAGAGGGTTTGGATGAGTGAAGGGTCAGAGGCAGGAATGAAGTGATAGTAGAAAGTTAGAGAATCTGGATTCAAATCACAAATCTACTACTTATTAAATGAATGTCCTTGAACAAGTAACTTTACCACTCTGGCTTATTTCCTCACCTGTAAAAAATAAAGGAGTCACACCAGACAATATTTAAGTTTTCTGGGATTTTTGAGGGACAATGAGGATTTTGATTTGGCTAAGAGAGAAGTTTCTCACTCAAAATACAAGGACCCTGAACAAAAAATAAGCTCACTAGCATTTTTCACAGATCCTAGCTGGGTAACCTGGCTGATAACCTGATGATTTGTCAAGACTGCAGAACATCAGGTCATGGGAAGTGTACTATATCAGTAAGGATGCATCTAAAAAATCATATACAAATAATTATTTTAATTTTGGGGTTTGAGGTTTTGTTTTTTGTTTTGTTTTGAGTCAAAAAGCCCAGATGGAAGTTTGTCTTTCATACAGTTCACAGAAAGGGAATTAGGGGTTTCACACATGTAGGAAGAAAACAGATTTCACCTATCTTCTCCAATTCAAAAAAAGTACATTCTTTCTCAGTTATTTGGTGCTGAAAGGGTGAGCCCAAGATGCACTTCTGGCCAAAAGCTAGTCCAACTAGTAGGTCACTTGACAGTCTGGATGTACTACCAGAGCCCAAGGTCATTTGGTAGGCAAACTGTTTCCTGCCATGCTGAAAGGCAACCAGACTCTGAAAGAACATCTGCCAGATACAACTACCGCGGCCAGTAAGCATTGTGATACATACATTTGGCTGGATAAATGTGCTTCACAAAGAAGTGATTTTTCCATATATAACCTTAGGCAAATCCATTATTTCTCCACACCTCAACTTCTTTATCTGACAAACTCAGAAGTTGGATTAGATAGTCACAAAATCCTCACTTGCTCTGATCCCAAGATGCTTTTCCTATCATTCCCTAGATCTTCCCATAATAATACATCTAAAGCTGACCTTAAACCTTTTCTCCTCAAACTAGATCCTCTTCTTGACTTCTTTACATCTATTAACATTTTCCCAGTAACCCAGACTTTAATTCTCAGTCATAAATGGACAATCCAAGAGCTCTGGGAAGAGCAGTAACTTTTTTTTCTTTCTTCTAAATAGTATTTTATTTTTCTAATTGTATGTAAGGAAAGTTTTCAACATTATTTTGTAAAATTTTGAGTTCCAATTTTTTTCTCCCTCCTTTTCTTACCTCCCCACTCCCCAAGACAGCAAGCCATCTGATATAGGTTATATATGTACAATCATTTTAAACATATCTCCATATTGGTCATGTTATGAAAGGAAAATCAGAACAAAAGGGGAAGCCATAAGAAAGAAAAAGCAAACCAAAAAAAAATAATAATAATAATAAAGTGAAAATAGTATGCTTCAATCTGCATTCAGTTTCCATAGTTCTCTCTCTGGATGTGAATAGCATTTTCTAATCCAAACCTACTGGAATTGTCTTGGATTACTGAATTGCTGAGAAGAGTTAAGTCTATCATAGTTAATCATCAAATAATCTTGCTATTATTGTATACAATGTTCTGGTTCTGCTCATTTCATTTAGCATAAATTCATGTAAATCTTTCTAGGTTTTTTTTTTTAAATCAGTCTGCTTCATCTTATATGGAACAATAGTATTCCATTACATTCATTTATCATAATTTATCAATCATTCCCCAATTGATGGCCATTTTGTATCCATCTTTTTTCCTCCATTTTTTGCAGCCACCACCTTAGTCCTGACCTTCATTCCTCTTCACCCAGATTACTGTAATAGTCCCTTACCAGATCTCTCAGATTCTAGTTTTCCCTTCTTCACACACACAGCCAAAGAGTTACTTCTTGCCCTAGAACTTTCAGCAGTTCCCTATTGACTATAGAAGAAAACCCAAAAATTTTAGCCGAACATTTAACGCTTTTCACAATACAATTCAAACCTAATTTTCCAGGATAAATGTATGGCATTTAGTTCTCTACAAGCTGACTCCAGTCAAAACTGTACTAATGACTGTACCCTATCTCTGACTAATTAATTCCTATGCCTAGATTAGAATTCTCTCTCTCATTTGCATCTGTTAAAAATTCTTTTATTCCTTCAAGATTTGGCTCACAAGCTGCCTCTTCCCTGACACTTTCTCTGATCCCTCCAGCTAAAAGATTTATTTCTCCTAAAATTTTCCAAAAGTACTTTAACTCAATCTCTCTTTCCCTTCCCAATCTATATGTTTATGTGTGTATACAGCTTATCCCTCCATATAGACTGGAGTTTCTTGAGAGCAGAAACATTTAGCACTGGCAAAGTAGCTTGAGGTTTTCAAAGATTTTACAAATATTACCACATTTTGTCCTCACAACAATCCTGAGAGATGGGAACCATTATTATTCTCATTTTACCGAGGTGGAAAGTGAGGCCGACAGAAGTGATTTGTCCAAGGTCACATAGCTAATAAACAACTGGGGTCTCATTTGAATTTAAGTCTTTCTAGCTCCAGGCTTTACTCACAGAACTTTGTTATTTTTCATCTTTGTTTCCCTAGCGGCTACTATTATGTTGTGTGCATAATAAATGCTGATTAAATGTTTGCTGTATTTAATTTAGTTCTTAATATGCAGCTCTGATTATGCATTCTCCCACTCAAAAATTTCTCCTGATTGCCCATTAAATATAACCCAGACTCTTTAGTCTTCCATAATCTATCTGTAACTTCTCTTTTACAGCCTTATCTCCCATTATTCTTTCTAGTATTCGGTTAAAGCAGGTACAAACTATCCAAGAAAGAAGAGAACTGACCCACTTTTCTTTTTTCTTCCTTCCTCTCTAGTCTTACTCCCCACATCCTCCAGCTGATAGAGCTTGGTGATGAAGTGCTGAACAAGATATCCCAGAACTGAGTCCTCAAGAAATATAAAGGGGAAAAAAAAAAATTGCAAGGTGAACACTTCAATAATTGACTCTAAACTCAAATACCCAGCTTTGGTCCAGGAACCACATATGTTCTTCAAGCAGCCACCCCAAATACAATATTAAAATAATAGTCCTGAAATAAAGAATAAATTTAGGCAAAGTGACAGCAACCCACGAGGGAAAGGCACAATTTCCCATCATATTCCCCCCCCCCAAAAAAAAACTATAACATCGACATCCAACTTTCTCATGAAGTTATTTTTAAAAAAAAGTTATTTGAAAGGCAAATTGGTATAACACGGAGCAAGCTAGGAGTTCTTGGCTGGTCTGAGTCCAAATCTTGCTTCAGACACATACTAGCTGGATGACTTATCACTTAAGATAATAATAAAGTTGATAAGTCACTTATAATGACAATAATAGTGTATATATAGCACTTTAAGGTTTGTAAAATATTTTACATGTATAATCTCATATAACCTCCCAATAGGGTGATAGTCTGTTGTTTTTTTTCTTGATGGAAATGTTATAGATTATAGAAAAGTAGATTTTCTCAGCACCTATAAAACTACTATTAACAATGCTGGGCTTATGGTTAGATTATTATAGCCTTTGAGGGACCAATGTAAGGGACTGAAGATGAGAAGGAATAAAGTAAGAGAATACTGAGCTGTAATGGGCAGAGGGTTAGAAAAAGACTTGTTGATATGATCTATGATGTGGGGTTTGTCACCAAATAATGGCAAGCACCAAAAGTTGGGGTTTGGTCATGTGAAGAATTCACAATGGCCATTCTCTTTGGCAAAAGGTAGATTTATTTAGGAGAAAAGACTACAGAAAAAATGAAAGGATATAATAGACACTGGGAATGTTAGATATGAAATAGAGCGGGAAAGCACTTGAAAGACAAGTTCCTCAGTGTAACTCACAATTACCCAGCAAAAAGGTTGGGACATGCCTTTAACTGGTAAGCTAAATCCTTTATAGGTTTTATAAGGAAAATTTAAATTCGGGGACTTGACTGGGATTTCTACAGAGGGTAGGTCTCAGAAGTTTGACATAACTTGGATTTCAGACTGGATTACCTTTAGAGAGTAGGACCAAAGATTATCAATTATCAAAGTTTTCTTCCTGCTTGTTTAAGGGATTCATTTTTATCAATTTCTCTAACATTGAAGACATCATCACTATGATTAGCTATTATAAGAAATGGGTGGGCATTTGGTTTCCACAGAGCTATGAAAATTAAATTAAAAAAATAAAACAAATTAAAAAATTGAAACTCACAAAGACATCAAATAATTAGGGGTGGAAGTTTTAGATTTGAACAGTAGCCCTCAGAATTTTGCCTCTAAAAGAAGGTAAGGTCAAAAAATAAACCCAAAACAAACAAATAAATAAAAATGAAGGTAAACTCCTTGGGGCTGGGACTGGCTTTTATAATCAGGGGTGGTGGCCTGAGATTTGTAAAAGAATCCTTTTGATTTTTGTGTCCAGCTGGTTACTTTCTTCCTTAAGAATGTAAACTCCCTGGGGCCAGGGACTGGCTATGTAATGAGAGGTAGAGATTCACAATCTAGATCTACTGTAACAAAATTAAGGTTAGGAAATAAAGCATTGCCTTTGGGGTTCCAAAAGTTCCAAAAGTATCTACTAAGCTAGGCAACCATTCTTCCAAGAATATTAAATAAATCTTTCCTGAATTCATCACTGGGTCAGTGGGAGTTCTTGGTAAGATATTTTCTTTCTTACAGCTATCTTGGGAAAGATGGAACACAATCACCTTCTCACCCTCCAATTGTCTGATCATATACCCTTTGGGGTCATCATACTTCATTTACTTTAGAGACAACAACCATAGAAAAGTATTCATTCCAGCTGAATGATCATAACCTTTCATGTAAGATCATAAATTTTAAAGATATAGGATATATAATATTATAAATTCTTTATATAAGATCACAAATAAGAGAGAAATTTTGCTCTCTGTTGAAGAGTTCCATATACTAATGACATCAGAGAGCTGAGCCAAAAGGAGAAAATAAATACTTTCATTGGAAAGGAGCCTGGACTGGACCCCAGAATACCTGGTGTGGCCATTCTCATGCTATGTGGCCCAGGACAAATCTTTTGGCATCCACAAGCATCATCTCAACTGATCCTTTGCTTTAATTCTGCTCCTATGGCTTTGCTATTATTTGACCTCCCTCCACCCATGATTCCCTCCCTTATCTTCTTCCCCCCACATCCTTTGTTTCCCTGTCTGTCCATCCCTTCCCTTTATTTCTTTATAAATTTTGGAGGATGCTATACATTTCATGGTGTACATGGAATATTGTCTATTTAACCCATTCCCAATGTAAGTAGGTTTTCAGAACTATGAGCCCTCCCCCCACCATGCCTCTGTAGCTATTCTTCCTCTGTACCTCATATGTATGACATAATTACTGTTTCTAATTTTTATCAAACTTCTTTCAAATTATCGTTCATGTCATGTTCATGTCAATCTTAAATGCTATACATTTCCTATGTAAATATATATATATATATATCTCCATATTGAGTTCCTTGAAATTGATCTTTTATATTGGCTCTTACATGTTAAATTTTCTATTAAGTTTCAGGTTTGATTGATAGAAAGTTCTGAAATGCAAGTTCATTGAATGTCTTTTTTTCTCATTCGTATTATAATTTTGCTGGAGATGATATTTTGGCTGCAGTACTTCTTTTGATTGTTGGTAGATAGGATTCCAGGACCTGCGATTTTTTATTGTGGTTGCTGATAAATCCTGTACAATTCTCATCGTAGCTTGAGCATATTTGAATTGCTTTTTCTTGTTTCTTGCAAAATTTTTTCTTTGATCTAGTTTTGAAATTTGGCAATAATGTTCCTATGGGGTTTTTATCTCCTTGAGATGGTGATGGGTGGATTTTTTTCTATTTCTACTTTCCCCTCCTTTTCTATCATTCCAGGATAATTTTCTTAGATTATTTCTTGCCTTATTGTGTCAAGGTCCTTTTTTTGGTCACAAATTTTAAGCAGTTCAATTATTCTTATATTTTCTTTTCTTGATCTGTTCTCCAGAGCTGTCATTTTTCTTATAAGATGTTTCACATTCTGTTCTATCTTTTCATTCTTTGTAATGTGTATAAACTTTCACCTCCAGGACTGTTTATTCAGGATAAAGTTTCTATAATTCCAACTGAGGCTCCAGCCACACCCAGCTCACCCCAGAGGTCCCCTCTTGGTGCTTCTTAGGAGCTAGCCTTGGAGTTATTTGCCCTTCACAGGGGTTAATTTGGCCTGGGTAAGAAACTGGAAATTGATGGGAATTGCCCATCAATTGGAGAATGGCTGAATAAGTTATGGTATATGAATATTATGGAAGATGATTCCAGAGAAGCCTTTGAAGACTTATATGAATTGATGCTAAGTGAAGTGAGTAGAACTAGGAGGCCATTGTACACGGCAACAAGAAGACTATATACAATTATCAATTCTGATGGACGTGGTTCTTTTCAACGGTGAAGTGATTCAGGCCAATTCCAATAATCTTGTGATAAAGAGAGTCATCTATACCCAGAGAAAGTACTGTGGGAACTGAGTGTGGATCACAACAAAGCATTTTCACTTTGCTGTTGCTCATTTTTTGTTTTCTTTCTCTTTTTTTTTCCCTTTTTGGTCAGATTTTTCTTGTGCAACAAGATTATTGTATAAGTATGTATACATATATTGGATTTAATATATATTTTAACATGTTTAATATATATTGGATTACTTACCATCTAGGGGAGGGGGTGGAGTGAAGGAGGGGAAAATTTGGAACACAAGGTTTTGTAAGGATCAGTGTTGAAAAATTATCCATGTATATGTTTTGAAAATAAAAAGTTTTAATAAATTAAAAAAAAAATCCTGGCCCAGGGTCTTTCTTCAAATCATATCAGGAGGACCCCAATTCCACCGCAAGTCTCCTTTGATTTTTCACAAGTTTATGTTTGCCCTGAGCCACAAATTTGTTCTATTTGTGGGGGAAATCGGGAGACTTGAAAATTACGGACCTACTCCACCATCTTCCCAGAATCCTCCCCCAGGTTTTTTTTGTTTTTGTTTTTTGTTTTTTGTTTTAAATCTTCTCCTTTTAAATATATATCGTGCTCTTCATCCAGAGAAAGAACTGAATGTAGATCAACACATACTATTTTCACCCTTTTTTTTTCCCCTTGGTTTTTTCCTTTTGTTCTGATTTTTCTCTCCCAACATGATACATATGGAAATATGTAAAAATGAATGTACATGCATAATAAAAAAAAGTTTTTACATGTAACTGGGGGAAATAAAAACATTTTTTTAAAAATCTAAAAGTCAAAAATAAATAAGTAAATGGATATACATCTTGCTTCTTGAAATGGTTTCTTGCCTAACAGCTAGATATGCTACTCTAGACTCTTTCTTTATGTCAAAAATGCATCCACAGACTTGTTTATAATTGCACCTACCTTCCAGGACTGCTGGGATTTGCTGCTACAAATATAAGGTATTATTGTGGGGTATGGCAAAGATATTGGGGTACCAGGACATGGATCACAGTGTCATCTCTGAAAGAACTCAGACTCAGTCTCCAAATTAAGTATGGACATTTATTTGGGCATTTACTTGCGGTAAAGCATAACACACTGTGGGTCTCCTTCTTAAAGGAGACAGGAACCCAGTAGAATTGAAGTCTTATAGGAGAAGAAAGAAAAAAGAAGTAGCAAAATTGGGCAGAACAGGAAAGTTGGATGGTAACAGGAGATTTTGCATATGGACAATTTCTGAAAAGTCTGAGTTTATTGGAAACCGTAAAAGGCCCTTTTATTCTAATGAAGTCCACAAGAGAACGTGACATTATTTGGGGGGCTGAGGCAGCAGCTAAAATTTCTAGGAATTTTCATTAGTCCCTCTAAGATGTTACATTTTTTGTTTGAATGCATAATTCACCTGGAGCTTCTTTATCCAGTTCTTTTAGTCCTAGACTATTAGCTGTTTGTTTCTCTTCCTCTAATAGGATTCCCTTTTTTAAACATTATTGGAGAAGAGAGCACATGAGTCTTTCTGAAGGGTTCCTTTGTGGGCTTTATTCCACGTGAATGTTTCTTGGGTTTTTTTCCCTGCATTCCTGTATGACACTTGTCAAAACTGCTAAATGTAACAATCCCAATTATGAATTCACTTTTGAAAATATGCCTTTTGCCCTATGATCCTTTTGCTGTGGCTACTTGTTCCATAAACTGGTATGGCCTATTTCCCACAGCCCACTGGGCCAAATTCTACCTGTAATAAAAAGAGGAATAGTTGGATTGGTGACCCAGTCATGCCAGATGCAAATGTCTCCCCTCTGATACAGTATTCTTACAGCTTAAACTTCTCTATCATTTGACATTCTGGTTTTCCAAGTGTTCTTTCTCTCTCACATTTTCCCCAAGGAGAAGCAGAGCCCCAAAGCAGCTCCAACAAAGGGCTAATGACATCACAGACATTATTGAACTAGTGCCCCAGCCACAGGGATGAAAAGAGGCTCTGTGGTTATAACAACTGGCCCACATAGGAGGTCTCATTCTCCCTGCACCTCTGCCAGGATGGATCAGAAAGTGACTCCCCACAAGCCTGCCTGACTTTGTCCTTGATACAGGGACTCCAATAGGTAGGAGCCACAATAGGATGTAAATCTTTGGCTCTAGTACCTAGTGATGACTCAGCACTGGCTAGACAATCACAATGCATTTATTGCAGAATTTGCTAGCATTAATATGGGGCAATGGCACTAAATTTGGAGACCAACGATCTGAATTCAAACCTGGTCCTGCTTACTGATGATGATGATGGTGATGGGTCATAGTGGTGATTGAAGTCAAAAGGCTTTCTATGGGCAACAACCATATGAAAGCAATCCACAATACCTTAACATAGAAGCACAGAGGAAATGACTAAGTCCTGGAGATTTGTTTATAGAAATGGAGGGCTTCATGATGTTAATTTAGTAACAGGTCAGAACCTGAAATTACAAAATTATAAAAGCGTTATCCTTAAGGAGCCTAGATTTATTGATCAAAGTAAATTATGTAAATGTCTCAGAGCAGTGAAAACAGTGTTCAAGGACTAGCTGAAACTCCACTGTCTATACCTACTGGTCCCCTTGAGAACTGTCTTAACTATAATGGACTGGGGCCAGATGGTGACTGAGAGACAAGCCTCCTATTGAAGAATCATATTTTCAAAAAAAAAAAGAGGGGGGGGGGCAGCTAGGTGATGCAGTGGATAGAGCACCAGCCCTGAAGTCAGGAGGACCTAGGTTCAAATCTGGTCTTAGACACTTAACACTTTCTAGCCGTGTGACCCTGGGCAAGTCACTTAACCCCAGTTGCCTTAGCAAAAAGAAAAAATAATAATAATCATATTTTCACCTTTGCTTGTTTTTTTTCTTGTGTTTCTTTTCCCCTTTTGATATGATTTTTTCTTACTCAACATGACAAATATGGAAATATATTTAAAAGGATTGTACATGTTTAACATCACATTGCTTGCTATATTGGGGAGAGAGAAAAATTTGGAACACGAAATCTTACAAAAAATGAATGTTGAAAACTATCTTTATGTGCATTTGGGAAAATAAAATATTATTGAGGAAAAAAGAAAGGAAAAGAAATATACTGCTTATCCTTAAAAGGAAAACTGGACATCATAGCCCCAATGGAGAAATGGGCAATTATGCCATCAACAAAAATGTATTGTGTCTTGATTTATATCTTGTCACTAAACTCAGATTGCTCTGGAAGGGAAAGTGAGGAAGGTAATCTTGCACAGCTCTTCCTTAAATCCAATTCATTTGCATGTCATGGCATCACTCCCCTGATGTCAAGGTTCTCTTGGAGAAAGACAAACCTCCTCCTTTCCTCCTTTCCTTCCTCCCATCTTTTCTCTCTTCCTCCCTCCCTTCCTTCCTTCCATCTTTCCTTCCTTCTTTCCTTCTCTCTCTTCATCCTTCCCTCTTTCCCTCCTTCCTTCCCTCCTTCTTTCTTTCCTTCCTTCTTTACCTCTCTCTCTCCTTCTTTCCCTCCTTCTCTCCCTCTGTTTACACAGGATGTCATACCCTTACCTACATATGCTCTTAAAAGAATTTTTTTTTCTCTTTTGCACCTCTGAACCCTCCAAAAATATCCTGGAGTTACTGGCTAGACTTCTTTTTAGAAGATTGAATGTAAATAGCAATCATTTCTGTTTTGACTAGAAACCCTGTGAGGTCTTCCCCTCCCAATTTCATTTATTTATTTAGATTTGGGGGGGGGTGCGGGGATGGGGACTAAGTGAAAGAAGAGGTTCTTTGCCTCAATTACTACTTAGTCTTAATCACTGAGTGGGTGCAGCCTCTAGTCAGAGAGCTGTTAAAAACCTTACTTTAAAAAGGTCAGGGTCTCTCATTGCACCCAGAGCCATCTCCAGTCATCCTGATCTCTATCTGGCCACTGGCCCCAAATAGCTCTGGACAGGAAAGTGAGGCAGGTGATCTTGCCCAGCCTCCCTCACTTAAATCCAATTCACTTGCATGTCATGGCATACCCTCCCTGAAGTTGTGGTCCTCTTCTCGAATTAAGGACAAACAACAATGAAGTGCCTTAGGAGGAGCTCAGTCCCTGTCAGAAGAAAAATGGGGCTATCAACATAACTGTCAGCAGCACCCAGAGGTGAGCATGAGAGAAAAAGCAGAGCAGACATTGGCCTGGGGTAGCAGCCCCATCAAGTAACAAGTTGGAGGAATGGGAGAGACAGTCAAATGGAAACAAAGAAATAGAGCCATAGAGAAAAAGAGATGAAGTAGAAGAAGAGCCCGATTATACAACAGCAGCATATAGGTACAGGACAAAAGTTAAGTAAAAGATAATTGTTTATTCACTTTTTGAACTTCCCAAAGCATGGAGAATTTAAAATAAATAAATAAATAAATAAACCCTGATCTTCCTAAGTCTCCTAAGTTTATTAGCTTTGGTTGTGAAAGACTGTGATTTGTATGAGAGATGATGCTAGAGGCATTTCTCTTTTTCCATTGACTTTCCATTTCTAGTTTGAAAGGAAAACCATTCCCTTTGGGGGAAGGAGTTGAGGTGGTGACTAAAGAGAAAACTGAAAGTGAGAGGAAGAGATGGGAAAGACTGAATGCACACAGAGGTCTAGCTAGGCAAGTGAAAGCAGATGACTACCCTATGTAAAGTCCTAACAATATGAATTGATAAGTAGCATCCAATAACTTCCTGAGTATCCCACTATAGTATATAAGAAGAGGCAAGAGACATGAATAAGGAATAAGATAAGGAAAAGGTAGAAACTATCCCTAGAGATTGCCAAAAATTTAACATGTTCCAAATACCTACCAAAACATGATCCAGTGAACTACACATCAAAAGTTCACTATCTTTCCTAAAATATCAGACAATAAATTATCCTTCTAGAAATACAGGCTTCAAAATGAATTTGAGAATTCAACCACAAAGACTTATATTGGAACCAAAACATTATCACAGACAGAGCTATGGTCCACAATTGACCAGATTATAGATTGATGCATGAAAATTAAAGAACTTTTTTAAAAATAGTATCTTATTTTTCCATATACATACAAAAATAGCTCTCAAATTCACATTTGCAAAATCTTGTAAGATCAATGTTTTTAAGAGATGCTATCAGACCAAATAGTCATAATCTCCAAGTTACATGGAATGAAGTTTTTAAATAATAGCTAGAGAAGAAATCAAGACCAGGTGGGATTAAAAATATGTATCATTTCAGTGGTATAGGATAAGATCACAGGACAATCTAGGCAATAACTATAGCAATTCAGTGTTTGATAAACCCAAAGACCCCAGCTTTTGGGATAAGTACTCGCTATTCGGCAAAAACTGCTGGGAAAATTGGAAACTAGTGTGGAAGAAATTAGGGCTGGACCCACACCTAACATGGAATACATACAAGATCTAAATGGGTTCATGATCTAGATATAAAGGGTGATATTGTAATCAAATTAGAGGAACATAGGATAGTTTACCTCTTAGACCTGTGGAGATGGAATAAATTTATGTCCAAAGAAGATCTGGAACTCTTAATTGAACACCAGATAGATCATTTTGATTATATTAAGTTTCTGTACAAAATAAAAGTTTCTATAAAAAGTTTCTGTACAAATAAAACTAGTGCAGACAAGATTAGGAGGGAAGCATCAAATTGGGAAATCATCTTTACAGTTAAGGGTTCTGATAAAGGTCTCATCTCTAAGATATATAGAGAATTGTCTCATATATATAAGAATTCAAGCCATTCTCCAATTGATAAATGGTCAAAGGATATGAACAGACAATTTTCAGATGATGAAATTAAAACTATTTCTAGTCATATGAAAAGGTGCTCCAAATCATTATTGATCAGAGAAATGCAAATTAAGACAACTCTGAGGTACCACTACACACCTGTCAGATTAGCTAAAATGACAGGAAAGGATAATGATACATGTTGGAGGCGATGTGGGAAGACTGGGACACTGATGCATTGTTGGTGGAACTGTGAACGGATCCAGCCATTCTGGAGAGTAATTTGGAGCTATGCTCAAAAAGTTATCAAACTGTGCATACCCTTTGACCCAGCAGTGTTTCTATTGGGCCTATATCCCAAAGAGATCTTAAAGGAAGGAAAGGGCCCCACATGTGCAAGAATGTTTGTGGCAGCCCTTTTTGTAGTGGCTAGAAACTGGAAACTGAAGGGATGCCCATCAATTGGAGAGTGGCTGAATAAATTATGGTATATGAATGTTATGGAATATTATTGTTCTGTGAGAAACGACCAGCAGGATGATTTCAGAGAGGCCTGGAGGGACTTGCATGAACTGATGCTAAGTGAAGTGAGCAGAACCAGGAGATCATTATACACAGCAACAACAATATTACATGATGATCAATTCTGATGGACATGGCACTCTGCAACAATGAAATGCTTCAAACCAGTTCCAATTGTTCAGTGAAGAAAGCCATATACACCTAGGGAGAGGGATGTGAAATGTGGACCACAATATATCATTTTCATGCTCTCTATTGACGTTTGCTCGCATTATGTTTCCTTTATCTGATTATTCTTTCTTGTAGATACTATTTCTCCTGCACAAAAATGATGTGTGGAAATAAGTATACATTTATTCGATTTGTCAAGTATTTTAACATAATTAACATGTAGTGGATATCCTGCCATCTAGGGGAGGGGTGGGGAGTAGGGGGGAAAAATTTGTAACAGAAAGCTTTGTAAGGGTTAATGTTGAAGAATTACCCATACATATGTTTTGCAAATAAAAAGTATTAATAAAAAATTTAAAAAATATATGTATCATTCCTTTTGTTCCATCTGTTATTGAGGTTGTCCCGAATATGCTTGTGTAAGCCTAGAGAAAATGAGATTACATCTTAATGCTTTTATTCAATTACAAAAATAAAGTCATCTTTATTCATTTGGGCAAAAGTCTAGAGGACATTAAATATGAAACAATAACAGCAGAGTAATTACTTGTTTCAAATGGTTTCTGTCTGAACTCCATGGAAAAAGATAAGCTTATAATTAATTAAATATTAAATTGATACCAAATGGGTATTAATTGTTAATATTAATGATAGTGGGGGGAAAAGATGAGAAGAATGAGACAATAAAATAGCTGACATTTCAGCATTACTTTAAGGATTATAAATTACTCTACTTGAATTTTTATATTTGATCCTCACAAAAATCCTTTTTGGTGGATGCTTCAGGTAGGAGGTCACTAAATTTCAGAGAGATTAAATGGTGGTCATACAGGTATTAAGGGTTGGAGGCAGAAACACTCCAGTTTCCCTGTGTGACACTTCTAGACTCGATTAGAATTTCTGAGCCCCTGCTTCTTCATCTCTAAAATAAAAGTATTAGACCAAATGATTGCTGATGTTGCTTCAGGCACTAACTCCCCAAGTTATATATAATTTATATGAAAATTACATTGAGAAAAAGATACTCTCTCTCCCTCTCCAGAAACTTTTTTTTTTTTTTTTTAATCACGTTAGATGGTATGAATTGTTTCCACCTGTTCCATTAAATGGAAACTCCAGGTTAGGGACTGCATAATTTTGTCTTTGTAACCCTAGAGCCTACCCTATGCTTGGCACTAAGGGGTAGTTAGTCATTTTAAGTTTAAAGTAATAATTTGCATAGGGAGGTAGTCAGTTACAAAACTATCATAGAACACTTTTCTGTAGCTTTTGATCAAAGTTCTTAATTCCACATAGTCCAACTAGTTGGCAATTGTGGCTACTGCCCTGGTGAAGAGATATCTGGGAGATATCAGTCATTCTAGTGATACTTTAGATATCTGACCCCAGGCAATCAGTCAAAACAAAAACAAAAACAAACAAAAAACAACAAGGTGTAATCCATTGTGTTCCAGTGCTGTTCTTGAGCAAGTGGTGGACACTGTGTCTAAATATTCCATAAATACCTGACATTTATATATGATATCTCACATCCCCAGCAAATATATATATATATATATAATCAGCTCATAACATTTCCCATTTTGCTAGCTCTAGTTGTTATGCAGAATTTAACAATTTCTCTAGCAGAATATGATTAAGGGTGTGCAGAATTACATAAGATATAATAAAAGTCAAGTGGTGTAAGCTCAATTATTAAACACTTGCACCAAAACCTTGTAGCCAAATAGTGTGTCTGACTGTAAAAAGTAGGAGTGAATAGTCTTGGAAAAGGAGGAATTAAAAAAAAATTTTTCCCTTAGCACTGATCTTTGACAGATGTGAAAAGCCTTTTCACACAAGTTGACAGCATAGGGGATGAGTGGATCAGCCATTTAACCCTCTGAAGACACCCCCCACCTCCGCCCTAGTCACAAACAGAGAGTTATTCCTAAAATTGCATTTGTCACTTTGAATATGTTCTATGGGCAACACTGGTTCCCATCACACAACTGTCATATCTTCTTTTATAATTGGCAGCTTCATATAAGACCCAAGAATATACTAAAAAGTATCTTTGGACTAAGATCTGGAGCTAAGATCTGTACCACACCACACAGGAAGGCAGAACTTTTGCTACTTTATTTTTTTAAGTCTACCAAACACTACACTTTGACTAAAGTGTGGACAAAGTGAACTGATGCTTCTCCTTTCTATAGTGACAACAGAAAAGTTTTTTTCTCACTTTTTTTTTTTTTGGTTATTTGAAGTAATCTCTAGGGACTGAATTTTGCAAAGTCTTAACTTCATTGCCCAGAGAACATTAATTTAATGATCTCTTCCAAGCCTTAATTAATCACAAACTAACAACAGCTCACTGGGCAGCAGTTATTACTAGGTTTCCACAGAAACTCAGAACTGGGTTGACAGGGGTCAGGATGGTGATGTAGTGGCCCAAACCTTCACCTTGCTCAATATATACACCACACCAGGCTCTGTGTGGAGTGTATATTCCTCTGTTTGGCTCCAACCCAGGTCAGTGTCCTCCTTTAATGACCAATGAGTTCATTCACAACATCAAAAAGCAATAAAGAAATGTCAAAGGCAGATGGATGGCTCTGAAAGGCTTGGTTTGGGCAGTGTGGAGTATATTTTCCAGTTCAAATACATTTGGGCTTAATGACCTTGAGAAAACTTTTAAAACCTAATTTCCTCTCTGGAAAATTTAGATAAACTCTTTTCAGACTTAAAAGAACTTTTGGGATGAGCCCCTTCAATTCACAAATCAGAAAACAGACTTAGAAGAAGTGACTTGACCAAAGCCACACAATCAATTAGTAGCAGTAATATTACTAATCTAGGTACAAGAACCTCTGGAACTATTTTCCCAAATATATCCCTATCCCTGTTATTTTTTTTTTAATTATATTCTATTGATGCACTTTGTCTATTATTATAGTCATTTCTGGAAAAAGATTCCTTGCCACAATCCACCCCTAATAGAACTCATCCTCATAACAAAGAAAAATAATTAAGCAAAAATATCAGGTGGAGTAACTGATCTGATAGTGTTTACAATATTCTACTGTAATAGTATTCCACTTCTGTGTGTGTGTGTGTGTGTGTGTGTATGTGTGTGTGCGCGTGTATTTCATTTCCTTTTTCCCAGGACCCTCACTGTTTTTTGGATTACACAATCTGGCTTAGTTTTCATTCACAGTTCTTTAAGAAGATGTATTATTTTTTAGTTCTGCTTATTTCTTGATAATTCAGTTCACACGAATAGTCCCCTTTTCTAGAATTTTCTTATATATATTTTAAATGTTTTATCTATATTTCTTGTTTTTATATGTTTATACTTTATTTTGCATCTATTCATTTCTAAACATGTCTCTCTTCCAGAGAGCTTCCAGAAAGCTATCTATCCCTTACAACAAAGATTTCAAAAGAAAGAAAAAAGGCAATTTAATGAAATCCACACAGCAGCCATGTCAGAAAGTATATGTAATATTCCCTACCCACATCCCCTATCTTTGCAATGAAGGGAAGTTCATTTTTTCTGCAATTCTCTGGGGCCAACCTTGGCTGTTAAAACTACACACATCTTCATTTCATTTTTATTGTTCTTTCCATTTACAATGACATAAGTCACATATATCTTCCTGATTCTAATTTCACTCTATATTCTCTATATCAGTTAATACTCATGTTCCCTGGTTTCTCTCCATTCCTCAATTAGCATAGTAATATTCCATTACATTCATATACCACAATTTGTTTAGCTATTTCCCAATTAATGATCATCTATTTTATTTAGTCTTCTTATACACAAAATGTTCTCTTGGTTATATTGCAGCACATTGGACATTTTATTCTGGCTTTGCATCACCATGGACTTTGGTGAATATGACTAACAATTTCACTATCAATAAACATTTAATAGGCAACTATGATGCTAGTGAATTAGGAACTAGAAATCTAGACCATAAAAAAAAAAAAAAAAATCCCTGTCTTTGAGGAGCATCCATTCTTATATTACTGGTACCCAATAGTGGAATCACTAAAACAGCTCATATAACAGAATTTTTCTCAACTCATGTTGTAATGAGTCCATGGCACCTGTTTTTATTAATATTTTCTAATTGATCTTCAATTACAACATCAAAAAGGATTGTCAAGACATTATATCTTTGTAAAGACATAGGATTTAAGAGCTGGAAATGATCTTATGGATAATTTAGTCCAATTCACTCACTTCACAAACAAGGCAAACTGAGACTCAAAGACATTAAGTGACTTGCCTGGGGTACCCTAGTTAATAAATAATTGAGTCATACTTGAACCCATTTGTTGCTGCTTTTTTTTAATGCTGAGGATTTAAAAATTAATGGGTGTTTCCTAATGAGTGGTCAGAGGATCATCTGAACAGTTTTCAAATGAAGAAATGCAAGATATCAATAACTATGAAAAATACTCCAAATCACTAATAAGAGGAATGAAAAAATGAAAAATGCTTCATATCTATCAGGCTGGCAAAGATGACTTAAGGAAAATGGCAAACAATAGAGGGACTATAGAAAGACACATTTTATGCATTGTGTGGAGCTGTGAATTAGTCCACTCATCCTGGAAAATTATTTGGAATTATGCTTTAATAGTATGCATATTCTTTGATATGGTAGATATACACAAAGGAACTTTTAAGAGGAAAGTAACAGTAAAACATAAATGAGTGTATATACACATATATAGCTATACACACAAACACTGTATAACAGTATTTTTGCAGTTACAAAGAACTCAATTCTTTGGGTGACCATTATTTGAGGGATTGCTGAGCAAATTTGCAGCAGATAGTAGGCTGGACTTGAAGAAAGATCTGAGTTCCAATCCTATCTCAAACACTAATTTAAATCTGTGAATTAAATTGTTTAATCACTTTTCCATTTCCTCATTTGTAAGATGGGGATAATGGCACCTACTTCACAATGTTGTGAAGATCAAATGAAATATGAAAAATGCTTTGCTAACCTTAAAATGTCACATAAATGCTAGCAATGAAGGTGATGGTGGTGATGATATAAAAAATACTGTTGTGACACAAAAATGACAAAATTTAAGAATTTCAGAATTTTAGGAGAAATTATATAAACTTACGCAGAGGAAAAGAAGCAAAGCCAGGAAAATAATCACCACAAAAATATAAGGAGAAAAAAAAAAAACAGTAAATAACTTGGGATCTCTGACCAATGCTATGACCAGCTGTCACTTCAGCATAGTGATGCTAACTCTGATAGAATCTAGTAAATATTATTGTCCTGGTCAATGTGTTGATTTGTTTTGCATAAATGTGCTTATGTGTTAACAGGAGATAGTTGGGGGAGAAGAGGAGGCAGAGGCAGGCAGTTTTTGAAAATGACAATGGAATTTTTTAAAATTACATCAATAAAACTTTTTTAAAATAGTAATTAATTTCCATCAAGCAATAATCACATTATTGTGGCAGGTTTTTAAATTATGACAATATATTTCAAGACTTTTGTTAACTGATGCAAGTGAAATGAGCAGAACCAGAACATTATACACAGTAATAATATTCTAAAGACAATCAACTGTGAAAGACTTGGCTACTCTGATCTATACAATGAGCCAAGATAATTCCAAAAGACCTGTGACGAAAAATGTTATCTCACCTCTAGAAAGAAAATTGATGATCTCCAAATGCAAAAATACTCATTTTTTCCCTTGCTTTTTCTTTATTTCAACTCAGCTAATATGGAAATGTCTTGCATTTCACATTAATAATTGACATTATATTGCTAGCCTTCACAATAGGTATAGGAGAAACAGGAGGGAGCAAATTTAGAAGTCAAAAAAACTTTTAAACTAGTGTCAAAAATGAAGAAAAAAAATTTTAATAATCTATTTTAGATTTGCTGTACAGAATGGTTATTTTCATTAGACAGTGCTATTACTTTAGCACTACAGAACTTACACTGGAATCCAAATAAACATGGATTCAAAAATCTGTCTCTTGATAATTACTTGTCATTATCTTGGGTACATCATTTAATATCCTAAATTTCTTCATCTATTAAAAGTTGCTTAAAATACCTGTAGTACCTATCACCAGAAAATTGTGGTGAGTCAGATAAGATAATGGAAGTGTCTTGTTAACTTTGAAACACTATAAGAACATATGTTAAGGATAATTAATTTCTTGGGCCTTTCCCAGGCCCATGAAAATTGAATGTTCTAGAAATAATAATCTTTGTGGTAGGCAACCATTCCATTGTTCTAGACTCCATTCATTAATCCACAGCTACCTACAAACCTCCAAGAGACAATATGCTTTCCAAATCACAAATTTTTATATATACATATATATATATATAAACGTATGATAGCTATTATAAGACAAGGGGGTGGGATGGGGAAACATTGAAGTTACACTTTTTGAAAGGGAAAATGACCTTTTTTAAGATTGGAGGTATATGGTAACCATTGATATTTAGGTTACAAATGTATTTAGCAAGTAAGGGACTCAAGTCTTTTCTACAGACCACTTAGTATTCATGATGTTATAAAACGTAAAATACCTAGAAGTACTTTGATGATATTGAAGCTTTTAACCCCTTCCCTGGTGAAAATGTCATAATTGGGATTCAAATACTTTTAGAGATAATTTCTAATAAAAATTAAACATGAATTTTAATTTATCAAATGATAAAGTCAGATTTTTAAAATCTAATACAACACAAAAATTTGCTTCTGAGGAGTCTTTATTAAAAATATTTGTTCTTGTATGCTGTTCCCCTGATTCCCTCTTAAAATGATGCCATCTGCAGTCATCAAATATCAATTCATCTTATTTATTACATGCTAATCTAATTTTAAAGTGTTTTTAAATTAAAAGTGTCACAAATGCATTTACTGGTACTACTTTTCATGAAAACCAACCAAGAATCAAAGCATTCTATATACAATCGGGCATAATGGAGATAAAGCTGTCAGCTATTGGACAGTTTAAGAAATGATCATGTCTTCTCTCTAGATAATTTTTTCTCGTGTTTTTTTTTTTTTTAAAAAAACTTATTCTTTCTGAGAAAATACCTTTTTGTGCTTCTTTATATAGAAATCCTTAATGGTACAATTAGATTCAGCACATAATCAGTTATACATTTAATAGTCACTCCCCTGTTAAAATAAATATCTTCGCAAGAACATTATTCTTTTATCTTTTTTTCTTTCTAAAAAAGAAATTTTCAACAGTTCACAGAATCTGCCCAAGCTTTCTTCCAGAGGTCTCATAATAAATTACAGTGAAATCAGGGTAGGAGGATATTGAAATTGTACTATATTTAACATCAGAAATCTCAAAGTCTGTCTGCTTTCTCCATTATATGCCTAAATTTCATAACCTGATTTTTTTGGGGGAAATATCAGCCCCAAATAGGGTTAGAATAAGAACTACATTATTACCCCGTGCAAAAGATACGTTTTTTTTACCAAGTAAAACTCTACTCTTAAAATTTAAACAGACTGAGCCATGTTTTCATTTTAAAATATGGAAGGATGAAAACTGAATACTGAATAAGTTCAAACGAAAGCCTTATTCTGTGGCCTACCATTTCCTTGGGAAATTTATACTTTTTTCATGTGATAAATGTGAAGAAAGTAACAGATCCCACAGGCACCAAAACAAGCCATGCATGATAATTCATATACACATTCCTTTAGATGGGAAGGAAAAGAAAAAAGCTGAATAACTTGGTGCTTTTGATCCAACTCCATTGCTTTTTTCCCTGTGCCTCATTATGTTTACTGTCAACAGAAAACAAATACACTCAGATCCAGGCTCCTGAGTCATCCTTCAGCTAAGAGTGGCCACCTTCATGGCCAAAGGGGGAAAAAATACTTCCATGTGTGTATACCCATATGGATACGTATAAAGCATTTCCAAACACAACAACTTTTAGATTTTATTCTGATCTCTGGTTGTTTTTCAATCACATATTTTCTTTGCCGTCCAACATATCAAATAACCAAATTCTGAATTAAGCTCTGGACAGAAAATAAGTCCTCCGGAGTATTAAATCTTATCACTGTGATATACCAAAGAAGTTTTTTTTTTTTTCCTTTAAATCACAAGAATTTGTACTTTCCTTCTTAGATGCATAACCAGGAAGGAAGAAGCTGTACTTTTCCACTGATTCGCTCTAATTTTTTTTTTTTTTTAGGGGTTGGAGGTGGGGTGAGTAGTATTAGTAAATTTGTGTACAAACGCTGGAACTGGAACCTGACAGAAACCTTGATTTATTTATAAGAAAATGACTCCACCTTAGAAGAGTCAGCCAAGCAAATACTGCCTTTCCCCCACCCCCAGCCCCTCCAATCCATCTGGCTTCCCACGTGGGACAGGTACCAGGGAAAGCAAGTGTTGTTTGCAGCTGCACTGGACAAGTAACCGATAATTCCAAAGCAAACAAAACAGTTATTAAAAAAATGAATATCATTTATTTTTAATTAATAATAATCACATGTAACCTCTGCTTTTTCCTCAAAAGTCCAGTTCAGATTTACGAATCCGTGATTTCTGCTTCTCCCCCTGGGCTCCAGACCCCACTCAATCACCCTAACTCTAAACCCCCTAGCCCCACCCCACCCCTTCTCCAAAATTCGAGCTGTTCCATTTACATGACCACAGACACCACAGAAAGTTTGTAAACAAGATTTTGGTTGCTGAGAACTTGAACAACATCCTACTTCCGAACGGAAGGAGGTGAGGGGGGAATGGGATGGCATGGAAGGAAGGAAGGGGGGGAGGGGAAACTTGCCAACTCTTTCAAGTCGGGTCTCTTCTGGGATGTACCCATAGTAGCTATTTCTTGAAACGCTATGACTCAAAAACCTTTTTAGCAAGTGGGAGTGGAATTTTCTTTTATATATATATATATATATTGTACGATATAGAGAGAATACTTAAGTCTTCCCGACTGGGGTCTTAGGCTGTCTTTTCACTGGGCACCAAGATCTTCCCGAACCCACAAAGTTCTCAGCAGGTCCTATGGGGGGCGGGGCTCCAGTTAGGAGAGGAGCCCAGTCCGGGTCTCCCCTCCCGTACCCTATCTTAGAGCCGGGGTTTCCGGAGCAGAGTCTTGCTGAGGTCTTTGACCTCCTCGGGGCTGTTGACCCTCTCGTAGCCCAACACCGCCATGGGCTGGTAGCAGAACTCCTCCACCTGCTTGATTTGCTGGAAGGTGAGGGCGGCCCTCCAGGCGTTGGCCGCCTGGGTGGCATTGCGAGCCGAGACCACGAAGGGCTTGGAAGACGAGCTCGAGCCGCTGGTCATGTTCAAGGCAAATTGTTCCATCTCCGGGCTCACCAGGAGCCCCACGAAGTCGTAGACCCTGCGCAGCGTCTTGACTGGGTCCCCGACCAGGTCCTCATAGCGCACCACCAAGTAGTGGCCCCGCAGCCAGTCCGGGGGCTGCAGCGCCGTCTGCAGGGTCTTTGCCATGCTGTTGCAAATGACTTCCATGGCCCCCAAGGCGTGGTAGTCGGCCGGCCCGCCCCCCAAGCCCTCCTTCTTCCCGCCCAGCTTGTGTCCCGCTGCCTCAAGGAAGGGCATGCGGTGTGCCCGCGGGTCCCGGCTGCGCACCACCTGCAGGCTCTCCCGAATGAGTCCGTGGCGGGAGCGGATGCGGGAGCTGGCCACGGCCCGGGGGTCCCGCACCAGGTGGATGACCTTGAGGTCCAGGGCCGGGTCCCGCAGCAGCGGGGCCAGCACGGCCACGTCGAAGACCCGCACCCCCTTGATGACGAGGGTGCGGTACTTGCGGCACTCTTCCTCGAAGCGCGCCAGCCGTTGGGGCGGGCACTTTTTGCACACGCGGTCGTCCACCAGCCCCACCACCTCCTTGCGGTAGGCCGGGCACAGGGGCGACGAGCAGACCACTTTGTTTGTGGCGGCCCCGAAGATGCCCAGCGTCGTCAAGTTGCGCCCCCCGCTGCCCGCGGGGCTGTACAGCTGGAAGACGGAGAGGTCGCAGCGGTAGAGGGCGCTCAGCATGTCCCGCGCCGCGCCCTGCAGGGACACCGCGTCGCCGGGGTACAGCTTCTGCCACACGTGCCACACGGGCTCGTAGAGGAAGAACACCTCGGGGTTCTGGTTGAAGAGCTCCCCGAAGAAGGACGAGCCCGAGCGCCACGTGGTGAACACGTACACCAGCTGGCGCTTGCGGGGGCCCGGGCCGGAGCTGGTGCCTGGGCCGCTGCTG